>RJWM01016137.1:0-46170 GCA_004363535.1 Dasyprocta punctata | reverse complement strand
TTTTTTTTTTTTTTTTTTTATGTGGGAATTCACTTCTATAAACATTTCCCTTAGGGCTACTTTCATTCTGTCCCATAGGTTCTTATATTTTGTACTGGCATTAGTGTTTTATTCTAAGAACTGTCTGATTTCTTTCTTGATTTATTCTGTGATCTACTGATTAAAGGATATTTTTTAAAATTTCCATGTTTCCATAATTTCTGTGGTTTCTTTTGCCATTGATCTCTAATTTAATTGCAGTATGATCTGACAATACATGTTGGGTAATTTCAGTTCTTTCGTATGCATTAATTTAAGCATGTTTTGTGGGATAGCACATGGTCCAGTTTGGAGAAAGTCCCATGTGCTTCTGAGAAGAATGTGTATTCTGTTGTTGTTGTTGAGTGTAAATACTCTGTATGTATCTATTAAGTCCATTGTTCAAAGATGTAGTTCAACTCTGGTATTTCTTTGTTGACTTTTTTTAATTTAGTTAATCTGTCAGTTTGTGACAGTGTGGTACTGAGGTCCTCCACTGCAACTATTCTGGTGTTTGTTGTATGAAATTGGGAATGCCTATGTTTGGTATTTATATGTTTATTATTTTTATCTCTTCCCTTACTCTTTATGTAGTGACCTTCTTTGTCTTTTCTAATCAGTTTTGTCTTGAAATCCACTTTGTGTGACATTTGGATAGCTACTTCTGCTTTTTTTCTGAGTTCCTATAGCATGGAATATTATTTTCCATTCTTTGATTTTTAAACTGTGAATGAATTTCTTTTTGAATTAAATGTGTCTCTTGTATAATATGTATTATTGGGTTTTGTTTCTCGATCCATTCTGCCAATGTGTCTTTTCATTGAGGAATTGAGACCATTGATATTGGGAGTTAATGAGAGGACTTCACTTATCCTTTCTTCGCATTATTTTCCTATTGCTGATTTCTTTATATAGTGGTTCCTAGGTTTGCAAACTTAATTCCTTCTACGATTTTAGAAAAGATGACCGTGTTCTTGTTTGTGCAGGGAAGGTGGGTGTGGTTGTGTTCATCACCCAATGCAGAGTTCGCAAACACAAGCAAAATTTTGCCAAATGCTTCTGTTTGTGGACCAGAGTTTTCACAAAGAAAAGTGTTTTCAAATCGAGGTACCCCTGTATCTTTTTTCCTCTGTTTAGCTATTAGACTTACTGGCATTTTTGACTTCATTGTTTCTCTCAAGGACATTGTTGAGAATTTTTTGTAATGCTAGTTTGGTGGTCATGAATTCCTTGAGGTGCTCCTTGTCACAGAAATATCTTATTTCCCCATCAATTTTGAAGGAAAGTTTTACAGGATATCTGTTGGGGTTAGAAGTTGTTATCTTTTATGGCTTGACATACATCACTCTGTTCCCTCCTGGCATTTAAGGTTTGTGTTGAGAAGTCTGCTGTAATTCTTGTGGGTTTACCTTTATATGTGATTCATTGCTTTTTTCGGACAACTTTTTGCATTTTCTCTCTGAGATAGATTTCTGGTACTTTGACTATGATGCAGCATGAAGAGGCTCTCTTTTGGTAGTGGCTATTTGGGATTTTATGTGCATCACTTATCTGTATGTTTATTTCTTTCCCTACATTTGCGAAGTTTGGTGCTATTATTTCCCTCAACAGGATTTTAATGCCATTTTTGCTGTCTTCTGATTTTCTACCTATTTCACCTACTCTTAGATTAGCTTTCTTTAGCTCACATAGCAACTGTTGGATCCGTTTTTTACATCCGCTGGTTGTTTTTAAGGTGTCTTTGAGTAGTGGGTGTTTGAAGGCATCCTTGGCTTCTAATTCTGAAATTCTCTCCGCACATTTGTTGCTCCCGCTGCATAAACTTTCAATATAATTTATAATTTCATGGATTTCTGATTGAAACCTTTTCATGGACTCTAATTCTATGCTAAACTGACCATTCGTGTTTCGTATCATTTTGTGTAACTCAAGTAGTTTTTTTGTTTCTTAATTTTTGTACCGGGAATCAAACTCATGACCTTGCACTTGCCAGGCAGGCGCTTGTGCTATGAGCTAAACCCCCTGCCCTCGACTAGCTTTTTCTTCATATCTTCTGAAAGCTCCTGGGTCATTTCGGTTATTACTTCTGTTAACTTCTTAGTTATATCTCCTCTGATGCTGCCGAGCACCTCCTTGACCTGCTTTCTGACCTCCTTTATCATGTTTTTGAGTCTTTGGGGTGTGTGGCTTATGCTGTTTTCCCTTTTGATGCCCTCTGGCCTGGCTTTGGAGGAGCTGGGAGTTTGGAGAGCATTTTGTTGACTGTCTTCTCGTGTTTCTGTTGTATTTTTGTTTGTTTTTGCTGAGGCTTGTGGATGCTTTTAGTGGGAAGACATTGTGCTACTGTAGTAGCGGGAGCTCTTTAGTTAGTAACTTTTTCCGGTGATGAACTTCAGTGTCACTGACTGTAGTCAGTGCTTCAAGATCAACCACCTGGGTCAGTCTAGGAGGTAGGGATGCGGTGTAATTGGCCCAACACAGAGCTCTGTGGGAATGTGCTTTAATGTTGTTAATGACACAAAGGCAATCTGGGTGTTGGCATATATGGAAAACCCATAAATAGCAGGAATTTGTGACCCTGGCAATATCAAGCAAATCAGCTACAGTAGTATTGTGCAAGCCAGACGGGATATTAACATACCATAAGAAACAGTTTTATACCACCCTTAACCCTAGAGAAGAAATCCACAATTATAGTGTAAACACTAAGCCAACCAGGAATTGACTTACAGCTAATATGTACCAAATATGGCAGCCAAAGCTCTCATGGTAGAAGATAATTCAACAGTAATGGGCTCCAACAGTAATTTTATAGTAACTACCAAGAGACTAATAAAGTATGGTTATACTATTAAAGATATAGGGGTTCAGAAATGGGGAATGCAAGAAGAAAAGTTTGAAGCCTTAAACTAGGATTTGAGGAAAGAGAAGTGGTATAAAGAATCCTGTTGGAGAGTGGGATATTAGTAGAATTAACTAAAAGTAGCTGAAAAAACTGATGAGAAATAGACCATTTAAAAAAAAGGGAGAAAACAAAATTACATGGAGAATAAAAATTAGAGAAAAAAATTAAAGGGAAAAAATTAAAATGTAGACAGAAGATAAGAAGTTAGGAAAAAAAAGAAGCAAGGAAAAAAGGAGAAAGTAAAATTCCCCAAACCCCTGTAAACTAATGAAGGAGACAAAGAAAAGAAAGAACACACACACACGCACACACACGTGCACACACACGCACACGCATGTGCGCAAATGCTTTTCCCAGGTTGTGGCAGTGTCTTAACTCAAGACGTGTCACTGCTCAAGCTGGTAGCTGAAGAAGGCAGTCTCTCCCCAGATCTGTGCTGCATGCAGGCACCGATAGGCAGGAGGCGTCAGGCGAGGGCTGCAGTGCCGAAACTTTCAAATCCAGAGCAAGTCAGGCTGCATCTGTCCTCTGGCCACAGGGCACTGGGCCGGTGTCCTTCTCAGCTGATCTCAGACACCTCAGGAGATCGCTCTCCAGTCTACTCCCTGACCATGGCTGTCTCTTGCCCAGTCACTGTGGGAAGGTAACACGGGGAGCCTTGAAATGAAGCCTTCCCGAGTCCTGGGATGGCACCAGGCCCAGCACTCTCTCCTGGGATATGGCGGGCGCCCAGGCTAGGACCACTCATCAGCTTTGCCTGTGGGAGTAGAAGTCTGTGCTGTCTCTACAGACTGCAGCAACCATGGGTCTGTTCCACTACGCATAGCTCTCTGGGTCACTGTTTTTGCATGTTTGGTCTTCCTTCCCACGAACTAAGGGATAGGGAGAAAGTCCAGACGGTTTCCTTCCCTTTTCCACCTTGTGTTCTCTCTTCAATTTCTCTGTAGATTTTTATTTTCTTATCAATTCCTTCTCATTTCCCAGGATCTACTTCTCTTTTTTCCTTTACTTTTACATATTATAATTTTGCAATGTCTGGATTCCAGATCTCAGAAAGGCTGAGTGGTTACCACTCACCACTCTGTCATTTTTTAAAAACTCTTCTAAAGTTATCCAGTTTGAAGATGCTATCTCTGTCTTGCTGCAGCCCTGATTGGTGGAAGTTTCCTAATGATGCATAGTAAACTATAATGCCCTTACTTTCTGAGTCCCTTTGTTAGTGAGGATTCACTGAAAAACACCTGCATGGCCTCAGTGGCAATTCTTTTGCAGACTTTCACATAGACCCTAGGCCACAGTAGTTGGAGTTATTGCCTATGATTTTCAATTATTATTTGCATAAAAATCACATGAGGAGTTTGTCAAAATTGCTAGTGCCTGGGTTTCTCTCGCTAATGATTTTGGTTATGTAGACAAGAAATGGGGCTGAAATATTTTCATTTTTAACAAGGCCGTTGATGACTGTGACGTAAGTGTACCCTAGATGATATTTGAGACACAATGCTTTATGTTTTGAGATTGCTTATTGTTTTCATGCCTTTTAACTTTGTCAGACTCCTAACCAAATTAGTATCTGCCATGTGGACCAAACATAATTCATTTAGTATGAGTGTTTGTGGTGTGAGTGTGTGTGTGTGCGTGTGTGTATAACAAGGGAAAGTCTGTTGAAAAGGACCGTTAAGCAAAGTGATGCTGTTTCTTCTTTTAATAAAAGTGATTTAAAATGGTGACTTTTCAGTAGACTGTGTTCTGAGGAGTCTGGGAACCTTCCAGCAGTTTTTTTTTTTTTTTACCTGTCTGACCATTCAGCCATGGATTCATGAAGCATGTGTTAAGCATCTACTGTATCTAAGTCACTTACTAGGTACTAGAGATGGCAAAAAACCATCCTTGGTCACAGAAAGCTCACAGATAGCTAGAAACAAGCATGTAATAAGCTAATAGGTGTGTGTTTATTCTTACAATGTTTAGCAAGCATGTGGTATTTGCCAGGGACTGTGCTAGACACTGGACATGCCACAGTGAATAAAGCAGTCAAGTTTCCCTGCACTCACAGCAACTTCAGTTCTCACATTATTAACCTTCTAGCGGTAAATAGTATGGTTGGAAACATAGGGTAGAACTGTGATGCCAAGCCTGTGGCATGTGTGCCTCAGCAGGATGTTTTTTTAATCACTGAGTACTCTAAAATGTTCCTGTCACTGGGCCAGAATCTTTACTTATATATGAGCTGTTTTAGTTCCTTTTCTCTTGTTGTTGGGACAGAATACCTGATGTCCAAAATTTTGGGAAGGGAAGGTTTGTTTCTTACAGCTCTTGGGGGTTTCAGTCCATACCCAGCTGACTCCAAGGCAGCATGGAGTGGCTGAGGGGCAGCCATTCATGGTGGTTGCAAACAGTAAGGCACGAACCCAGCGAGAGAGAGAGACACCCTCTTCCCCGCCCTTACACTGTGTGCTGGCTCTGCCCCTGGGTGATGTGCAGCACTCACACCACCAATCCCAGCGCCAGACAACAACCAATCACAAGCGCTAGATTCAGCCACATCCATGATTGCATCAGACTTTAAGTAGGGGGGCAACACAAACCATTACGTGAGCATTTTGGAAATTACCCCACTGGGCGACAGCAGCTTCACTGCGTGTGCCTGACCCGGTCTAGACGGAGTGGTCCCAATCCCTGCCCATTCAGATGCTGGGCGTACACGGGCGCAGACAGATGAGGGAATGCAGGGCAGGAATGGAAAGGGGCCCACTGTGGGCTGCATGTCCTAACACTGCAGTGTTCTCAAGTCAGTCTGGCAGAGCAGTTGGTTTGGGGAGTTGATTTAAAGAGCAGTCCCAGACTGACCGGGCGTAAGTGGAGGACCAGACAGCAGCGGCATCATGAGGGGGAACTCTGGGCTCTCTGTTCTTCTGCTGAGTGTCTACAGTGTGTCCCCACACTCTTCGCCTCTGCACACTCATTGTGAGATATTGCCATTAGCCTTGCCTGTGTCTCTGCAGTTTCATCATCAACTCCTGAAAGACAGGGACCAAGCTCAATTCATCTCTGCATCCCTGTATATTCTGCATACTCACAGAGAGCAGTATACAGAATCACCGAATGGAGGAATGCACACACAGTCGAGCAGCTCTTCACTAATCACCTACTGTGTGGCAGGTATTGTGCTAAATTCTAGGGAGACGGAAATGATAGTTGTTTGCTCCTTCAGGAAGTGTTGGGCTGTAATGGAAGCAGACATTACATGCTGCCATGCTGTGTGCTGAGTAAGGACCAGGGTGGTGGCAGCCACCATTCCTGGGCTCCCGGTGTGGTAGTTAGAAGAGAATAGGGCCATGGTCTAGAGACTGGGTCTGCACGTTCAGTCTGCCTGGATTCAAGTCTGGCGCTCACGTTTCCTGGACCTGTGACCTTGGCGCATCTCCTTTCTGTGCCGCAGTCTCCATGACTGGCAGCCTCATAGGGGTTCAGTGGGATTACCTGTGTTCATCTACGTACATTGCTTTGAGTAGTACGCGGGACACAGGCAGCCCTAGGAAATGGTTGGCTGCTGTGGCGGTTTGAAGCATGAGCATTGTCACCACACTTGGGTTTAAATCTTAGCTTTGCTACTTACAACCTCCGAGACCAGAGGCAGATGACTTCACCTCCGTTCCTGCAACTACTTGATCAGTCTCATGATGTTGCTTGTCCTAAAGGGTTATTGTGAGTGTTCTGTGACAGCCTGTGGGTTGAGCACTTAGCACAACACCAAGGACTCCTCATCGCCAAGCTTTCTTCACTGCAGTGGAGGAAATGCATGGAGGAGAGAGGCCACTGCTGTGTGGATGGCTTCTTCCTGCTGAAGTTCAGGGCTAAACAAGAAGAGTTCTTTTGTCCCCATGAGTTTCTACAGCCAGGGCCGTGCAGAAGGCTGGTCACCTGTCAATCAGGGTGGCATAGTTAGCACTCAGCCACAGTATTTTGGGTAGGATTAGTGTTTCAGACTGGGCAGACACACATATCGCGGGGGTTGGAATGACAGGTCGTGGAGGGCCAACCTTCGGAGGTGCGACGCTGGCCTTCTGAGTGTTTAGGTAGGGATCCCTGACCTTGCTGCTTGAAACAGTGGGTTTCCACTGCATTCTCAGACGGACGGATCCTCTAGGTGCTATTTAAATTATCTTTAAAATGTACCGATGCTCAGACTGGGTACGTTAGCACCTGTGGGGGTGCAGCTCAGGGGCTTCATAGGATATTCCTAAACGACTGCGGTGTGCAGCCCCGGCTGAGAGCCACCGAAGAGAACTGTGTTGTCCTGTTTCAGAAAGGCAAAAATGGTGAAGGAGGGCAGGGGATGGGGAAGAAATTGGCTAGGGCTCAGGGAAGTTATGACTCCTTGTGATTCAAACATTTAATTTTTATTTCTATATAATGTAACTCTGAATTTACTTAGTATAATTGGAAAGGTCATTTACCCTGGGATAAATTTCTTTTTATGTCAAGTATGAATAGAATGGCAATAATTTGAAAGATCATTCACTTCCATTAAAAAGCTTGGCTTTGCCTTTTTGCAGGCAACAATATAAAATACTTTTCTTAACATAGAAGCTTAAAAGAAATTAATAAAGACCTACAGGTTTTTGATTTATGAGTGAATAAAGCATTGAAATTACAAAACCTTGTAGTGTTAGGTGATCTATCTTCTAATGGCTCTGACAATGATAGTTATCCGTTCTTAGGACTCTTTTGCTTATTGGTTTTATTTGTTTGTTTTCTTTATTACCAAAACTTTTAGAATTATCATAAATCATAAAAAAGCCCATTTGTTCATTTGTTTAATGAATTCTTTTTACTGTTAAAGTGTAAAGTTTCTTTTAGTTCATTTAAATTTGTCACGAATATAGCTGACATTACTATATCAGAAGATTCAAATTCCGGTAAGGGAACTGCCTCCCTGGCTGTTCTGTTTTTGTAATAAGGAATTCTACTGGTCTCAAAAAAATGTGCATGCTGCTTTATCCCCTTGGGATGTGCTTACTTGACGGGTCTGAAATACGGCTGGAAAATTTGTATCCAATTCTTTAATAATCCTTTAAGTGCCTTGTGATATGTGTTTCAGAATGGTGCCACAGATATATAATTTGCAATGGGAAAAAATGAACTTGAATTTTACAAGAACATAGCGATTATATTCTTGAAATATGTTCATGTCTTTGCTAGTGGATGGGAACCCACCCGCCCTGATTTATTCCACATGGACTGGAATTTGCGACTGCTGAATTCTTTTCATCCACTTCTGCTAATAGATTCAGGAAGTAATTTTCTGATGTGGAAACAATAGATCATAGATAATAAAAGTAGAGCATGGGCAATTTGGGAGGCAGATAAACTTATATAGTGGAGATTTCTTTATCCTACTTTTCCTAGTTTTGCTCTTGCATGGATTTTGCATTAATTCTCTTTTATTTCTCATTAAATACAAATGCTTTTAAACTGGCCCCTGGGAATGGTAGTTAGGGAATCTTACCATGTCTACTACTTAAACACCACTCCCTGTCTTTCTCTTTTAGAAAACTTTACTCATTCTAAACTGCTCACTTGGCTCACAAACTCAGTTCTCTGTCAACATTTAATTACTTTTGAACATTATTAAGAGGTCGGGGAAGCTGGTCAGAGGAGACACAGGTGGAGTAGGCAGACCAGCCGCTAGGTGTTTCAATCAGCCAAGCTTTTGATTAATTCCTTTAAGATAGGCGTGGAATGGGAGAGAAGCTGGGTTTTGCTTGTAAAGGGAATGTCCCCACAAGTGTATTATGCGTGTGTCTTAAAGGTCAATGTATGAGCAGAAAGAATTCTTGAGGACAATCTCATATTATTACAAGATAATCTACTCTACATACTGTGTATGTAGGTGCTCTGAAAGCAGAATGATATTTTTTTTTCAGAGCTTTTCAGTTTTGATAGAAGAAATAGGAGCTTAGATGTATTTTCTTGAAGGCAGGGCCTGCGAAAATCCTTTTATGGGATGTGTGCGTCAAAGCATGCTGTATAAAGTCAGCCGGAGGTCATTACCGTTTTTATTAGGTGATTATATTACAAATATGAGTTGGGCCTCAATCACAAGCAGATCCTTTATGTGTGTTTCTGAACATTCTGGCTCCAAAGTGCTAAATTCCAAATTGGAATATTGATTGTCTGATGCCTGAGTTACAGGCGTCCTCAAATCTTGGATTAGGCTGCAGGGCCCATGTGTCTTTCTGCAGATAAAGTTCTTCTTGTACCTGAGAGATGCAAGGTCTTACATGGTGGGCCCCGCGAGGTGGGAACCAAGGCAGACTCAGGCGCTGCTCTCCGCCTCGTGAGTCAGGACGGATCAAACCTTTTTATGAAATGCATAAAAAATTGTCATAACTTGTAACTTTCTTGTGTTTCCTCTTGGGTAAGGCAAACATTAATGCATTTCCATTAATATATATTATTTCTCTGCAAATCTAAGTGAATCCTTTTTTGTTTGAGTCTGTAGATTTTAAAAAACTGAACCACAGTCCATCCTCTTTTCTAAATTTTCTCATTCTGAAATACCCCTGACTTTCAAAGTTTGACCCTGATACTTTCAGAATGGTCAAACGTGCCTTTAGCAGAATTTTGCTCACTCTGGGTCCTGCTGACATTCTGTGCCTGAGACTTCCTTGCCATATGTTGCGGGATGCTTGACAATCCCTGGCCCCTACCCAGCAGGTGATAGGAATGCCTTCCCCTACCACTTGGTGACAATGAAAAATGTCTTCAGACACTGGACCCTGAGGGGCTTGTATAGTCCCTGCTAGAAATCACTGCCTTAATGTAGTGTCCAGTCCGAGCTCTTTGACATTCTAACTGCAGAATGAAGGGAACGCCAAAGTTTGGAACAAGATGCAGAGGTCAACCTCAGCATGATATATATAGTTCACACTATTCATGCGTGGATTTCCCTTCTATAGGATGGGAGTCCTTAGGGGAGGGCTTCAAGGTTTCTGATTCCCCGTTTATAGAACCCTGGTAGATATTGGTCGATGAATAAAAGCAACTAACTGCTTGTCACTAGACGTTTCCACTGGTGTAAATGTATGCACGCACATGGATGTTATGTATTTGTGTATTTCCATTAAAGATTTACTAAGTCTTTATCATTGTGAGTGTCTGAACAGCAACAAACACAAAGCAGACATTCAGGAGATGTTGGTTGAATGGCTACCTGGAACATAAAAGGTACATTTAAGTGATGAATTAACAGAATATGGGCGCAGGTAGGGTAGAGTGTCAGTTGATTGGCTCCGGGATCTGCCAAGGGAGTTGGTGGAACATACCTTTAAGGGTATCTGGGTGGGTCATGGAAGCATGGCCTTGGGGTCTCTATTTGCTCCCTAGCACTGTTACCCTCCTTGACCTACTTGCTGTTGGCCGCCCTTCACTAAGCAGCATTGCTGCACTTGCCCTTCTACCGTGATGTTTCTGCCTCCAGGGTAGCTGACCATGGACTGAATTGCCTAACAATGTGAACCAAGTTCAAGCTCTCTTCTTTTAAGTTGTAGGTGCTATATGTCAGGAAATCTGACTCATATAAACTTCCATGGTCAGATGCCACCCGAGAGGTGGTTTTTGCGGTCATTGCAGTAGTCTGTGCAATTGGATGTGGGGTAGTCCACTGTGACTACTCTGAGTGTGGGGGCTGTTTCTTTGCTTCCTTTAAAATCCATGCTTGATGCTCTTGGTATCCAGGTCCATGGTAACCTGCATGGTCTATTTTGAATCCACACTGGTGAAAGAGAACATTCTGGCCCGGCAGGGGATGAACTGTTTGATTTTAGAGTCCAGATTATCCCAGCAGTGCACATGCTGGTAGCTGCTGCTGCTTGCCCAAAGTCCCCTGGCTGCCCTGTCAGGGCTGAGACCTGCCTTGCAGTGATGGCTTTATTTTGAAGACCTGTGTTTCAAGTTACAAAATAGAGAACAACAGCGTTTCCTGACATTTATGCTGAAACAGCACAAAAGTTTAGTATGATTGGAAGGGATTGGAAATCAGTTTCTGAACTTTGGATTTAAATTCATTTCCTTGGCTTTGACCATGACACTAGTGTGAATTTTAAAGTGACTGTAAAAAGCATTTACATGGTACAGTGGATTTCTAGGTCAGGAGCAGAGGTGTGAGAGGAAAGTGTAATTAAAAGGCACTTCAGTTGGGATCAGGAGGGGCAGGAGAGATGACTGGCTCAGCCTTCTCTGTACAGATGAGGAAACTGGAAATCCTTGGGAGCTGAAATGGCTTGTTCATAGTTTTAGACTGCTTTTTTTCTTTGTGTTCTTGCTGTTTCTCTTTCCCTCTTTCGTTTCCTATCTCAAAATTAGGCATCAGATTCACATGCACTGATAAACAGTGGTGGTCCTAGATTGCTAAAACATCGGACACAGGTAACTTAGACAGTCAAATGAAACTGTTTTACTTTATGAGTAAACACTGGTCCAGAGAATAATGGTGCTGTGAGAGTTAAAAAAACAATTTTTTTTTAAACCCAGTGATTGGCAAAGCTGCAGCCTGAATCCAGTCCTTGCCTCTGTGTGTTAACCTTGCCCGAGGACGTGCTGCTTCATTGTATTTTGAGCCCCTTTTGTGCCCTTTTCGTTGCAACCCCTTGTCCTTTGATTAGCCAGTACCAGTGTTTCCTGCTTTGCTGTTCTGGCGTGGGGTAACGACAAGCGGGCCCTCCCCTCCTTGACCTGTTAGTGAGGAGAGCTGAGAAGCGAGCAGAGGGTGCCCGCAGAGCTGGGGTCCTGGGGCTGTGAGGAGAGGGTGTCAGTGAAGGTTCCTGGTGGCGCTGAGCTGAGCAAGGACAGGCATTGGCAGCAGAGCTGTCCCTCACGGTGGCCACCTGGAACCTGGGCAAGAAGCCACCTGGGAAGAGAGTTAGCCTCAGGGCACGGGGACCAGGGCTGGCCTTGGGCTCAGGTGCCGTTGCTTGTACCTGGGGGTCTTGGTTCACCTCCTCAGAGCTCTCCTCCTCTTGCAGTGAAAGCAGGATGCCCACTGCACCGACACTTACGCTCATGTTTCTTGTATGTTGCCCTTTTGAATCGAGGCATCCAGCCCGCTGTTCAGGGCTTGATATTAATGTGATCCCCAGACTCTGGAGAAGGTTTCCTGGTAGGTTCTGAGCAGAGCTTTGGTTTCATCCCAAACCAGAACCCAGAGCCCAAGCCGGGAAGCTGTGCCACCTCTGGCTGTGCAACCGTGGGAGAGTCGTGTGCCGATGCGATGGCAGGGAGCTGTACTCACTGCGAATGCTGTTTGTCTTGTACACTACATTGCTGTCCACATCCCCTTTCTAGGCCCAAGCAGGAGGCATTATGTGTGCGTCGCTTGTACTTGTCTGCTGCTTATCTATTTGTGGTAGATGGTGAAATGTGAAAAAGAAAACGTTTATTAAGAATATCAAGCACTTGGGCCTACAGAGCACAGTCTTTTTTGACTTTTTAGTTTCTTCTTTCAGGCAGTTGCTTGAATTGAGATTGTTTTGAAACTACATGAACATCACCCCCTGAGGAGGGATTGGTTCTCCCAGTCCTCTTCCTGAGGTTGGTTAGGTTTCTGTTCCAGCAGATCAAGCTCTTGCCGTTGTTAGCCGTCGTGATGAATCCTTGGAGCTCCGTAGCAAGAATGAGAACCAAGGCCTGACCTGTGCTCACAAGCGGAGGAGGCCGGGAGCAGCCCTGGATGTGTCCAGTGGCCACATCTAGCTTTTCACCATCCACTTCGTTGTCTGCTTCCCTGATTTAATCCTCTTGGGCGTCTTCTGGCCCTATGGTGGCACGAGAGCCACGGCTGCTCACCTAAATCCTCAGCTTCATCCTTCCGGCCCACCTCGGTTTGTGACCTTTCTCTTAACGTGTTTTCAGTGTAAGCCTTTTGCTCTCCTGGTGGGGAGAAGAGCTCTGCAGTAAATTCGGCCACATTCAGTGGAGGGCTGCTGTTTGATTTGGTCATGGGACTGGAGCTTACGTCGTGTCATTTGGTAGCTGCTTCTTAGGGAGCACTTGCTCTTTCACTGCTTTGGTTCTCACTGCGGTCCTACTTTGAGAGATGTTACTGTCTTTGTATGACCCAGGAGGCAATGGAAATGTGTAGAAATAAAGCTGATGCCAATTGTGAAATCCTTAAATAACCCAGCGATCCCCGAGCTCTGTGGAAACGTGTGTTGCCCAGGTGCCCGGCTTCAGACTTCAGGGTCTTGCTTTGTTTTCAGAGTTCGACCTTGTGTGAACTTTCTGGGCTTCTTCCTTCCCATCACTGCTAAGAGGTGTTCTGGACACTGCGGAAGCCTGGATCTCAGCTCTGTCAGTTGCCAGCTGTGATCTGTAATCATTTTCAGTCTCAGTTTCCTTGTCTTTAAGGTGAAGTTCATACTAATGCCAACCTTTTGAGATCATTGTAAAAATTATGTGTTCATTTTTGTAGTTGTGATGCCTAGAATGATATCTGGCATAAATGAGATTTTTCTGTATGTATTAACTACTATAATTGTAAGTTATTTTTCAGACATTTACTATGCTGCTGTCTTGGGCCAGACACTGTGCTAGATAACGGGGTGCATTCCAGTGTCCCTTTCACTTGCGACATTCAGTGATGGATGTAAACAGCGGAACCTGCGTCCCTGGGGGCGGCACTGTTTGGTTAGCTCCGGGGAGCTTACAAATCATTATGTGGGAAATGAAAAATGCATTTAGCTATTACTTTCTTTACTCATCTTGTTCATGTAGGTGGGTTGCATTTTACTACCTAATTAAGAGCAAGGGAATAAATGGAAGGAAACACATTTGTAACTTATGTGTGGGTTGAATTATCCTGAGAAGGGGAAAAAAACTCATCAACAGGAAAGACAAAGCAGTATTTAAGTTGGAAAACCCATGGATGCTGGAATGTGAAGTAGTGTCATTTTGCTGCTTTGGTCTGGCAAGAGGAAGGCTTAGACAGAGTTGTGCATGCTCTCTTTAGAGAAAATCGGTATGGCAAAGAGCAGGACAACTTTAGATATAAACATTTTATTCAGACTACCAATTTGCATGGGCGTATCTTTCCATTGCTGTACATATTAGGAGATAAAGTCTCTAAATTCATGCAAACAAAACTGAAAAAGGATAAACTAGAAAGGCTTAGGTGTATTTCCTGTCTTTTGCTGCTGGCAGGTAAAAGCCAGTTTCTCCTTGCCCACAGTCTACAAGATTGAGTGAGGCACATTGGACTGAGCCTGGACATTAGCCTCAAATTATCTTCTTCTGCCCTTGTAAGTTCCAAGGAACCATGTGAAGTCTTTCTGAGGCTCTGTCTTTCTCTAACATAGGGAGAGTGTTACACTTGCCCTGTCTGCTGAAAGCCTGGTGTGGCGGAAAGCACAGACACTGCCGCCAGAGAGCCCTCCCCTGCATCATGGTCTCACCCTTGACTGAGCTGCTCAGGGCTGCATTTTCCTCATTTGCAGACAGATTGAAGGCAGTGTTACTTGTGTTGCCCTGCTCTTGTGGGGTCCAACAATGTGTTACATATTTGGTCGAAAGGTAATGCTGATTATAAAAAAACCTATTTTTTAAAAAATTTTTTCTTGTATAGTTACTGCTAGTGTACCCAGGAGACTGATTCTGAAATTTCACTCAAATCAATCCATGGGTGCTCAGTCCCCTATACAAAATGGTGCAGTATTTGCATGTAACCTACACATATGTTCCCATATGCTTTATCTCCATGTTACTTACAAATGCTAATGCAATGTCAGTGACACGTAAGTAATTGTTGTGCTGTAGTGTTTGGAGATTAAAGACAAGAAGAACACATGCATTTTGTTACAGATGCGATTTTCTGCCGAGCGCTTTCTCTCTACAGCTGATTGGGTCTGGATGTGGAACCTGTGGGCGCAGAGGGCTGTTGCTACAACCTGTTTCCTGATGGTGAAGTACAGAATGAACACAAAGGCCTATGACAACATATATGCACAATTTAATGAGCAATAATAAAATAAAAACCCAGGTGCTTACTTCTCAGCCAAGAAATACAATGCCACGAACCGCTAGAAGCCACCCAAGGGCTCTTCTGTAACAACACCCTACTCCCTTCTCCCCGGTAACTTCCAGTCTGAATTTTGTGTTTGTTTTTTTTTGTTTTGTTCATATATATCCCTAAACAATTTATTATTTCATTGCATTTTCCTTCTTTTGAACTATATATCAATGGAATAACTTTGTAAGATATTCTTTCGTTTGTTCTTTTGAGACAGTATCTTGCTATGTAGGTCAGATTGGCCTTGAACTCACTGTGTAGGCCACACTTGCCTTGAACTCATGGTGATCCTCCTGCCTCAGCCTCCCAAGTGCTGGGGTTATAGGCATATGCCACCATGCCCAGCTGTAAAGTATTCTTGTGACTTTCTCATTCCAGTGGTACCTCAATTCATGTACTTAATTCTGTGATTCTGGCCCAAGGTACCACTGTATATCTTCAACATTTCTTGATACTTATGAGTGTAGATGTAGTTATATCTCTCATTGCTGAATGGTACTCTTTTCTAGGATAATCCTTTTATTTTCTGATCTAGTAATGAGAAATACTGGGTATTTTCTAGTATTTTTGCTATTTTGAAGTATGTTGCTATAAATATTCTGCTATTTCTCAGTGTTTTAAACTGAAAAAGTATAGATTATTTAGTCTGATGTCTTACCTCTGCTTGATTGTTTTTGCAAATAAGACATACATGGCCAAAGCCAGTGGCATGGTGTCCCAGGTTTCTCAGGTGTAAATGACAGCGTGGGGTCAGTCACATCACCTCTCTGCCTCATCTCTGTGACTAGACCCAAGTGTCTGATACTTCATGTTTTAATTTTAAATGATCTCCCATGCCATTAATCTTATATTTCTGAACCTTGTTTTTGGCTAACTGTTCAATACTTCCCTAGAAGTGTGTGTGGCATTTTTTGCTGATGTGATCTTTTCCCTGTCCCCAGAGTCGAAGCTGTGCAGACTTCTCCTCGCCCTGTTCCATTAGTGGGAGTCTCAGAGCCACTATGCGATAGACCTGTCGATGTATCTCTGTCATTCAGCAGTGAGAGACACGTTTCAACCAGGGAAGAAATCAAAATAGACCCCCATGGCCAAGGGGGAAATTTGATGCAGAGAGAGGATCTGAATCCTTACAAAGCACTTGCTTAGGAAATGTCCCTTTACTATAAATAGAAATGGTATTCAATTTTAGGCCCTTAAGAAATCTCTGGGGCTGAAATTAGATTTGAAGCTGATGGAATGAATACAGGATGGGGCGATTCTGTGCTATGCTAGGACACGTCTGAAAGTTTTGAGCAGCTGGTGCGGCAGAACAGCTGAGCCACAAACAAATATCAGCTGATTTTAGCACTTCTTATTTCTAGATGTCCTGGTTTGCTAACTTCTTGCTTGGCTCATTTGCAAACTCTTTTCGGGAGGAACCACAGTGCTCCATCCCGCTCTGTCACTGATGTGGGCAAGGTGCTGGGTCTCGGGGTCCTGCATCCTAAAGTAAGTGTGGTGGCTGATATTTGTTAAAGTGTTTATAGTGTGCCTGGCAGAGTGAAGTACTTCCCACCTGTTATCCTATTCAGTTTCCACAAGATCCTAAGGTCAGAACTATTATTGTCTCCATTTTACAAGGAAGGAATTGAGGTACTGTTGGCCCACATGGCCCCCATTCCGTGAGGACTGGGAAGCTTGCTCTGAGAGCCGTCTCTGTCCCTCCTGCAGTGCACTCAGGAGCTCCTCTGGGTCGTGGGCATTCCTTGTCCCGTAAACCTCTGTCACCACTCAGGCCTGTCAACTGAGGAGCACACATGTGGCCAGGACTCTGACTCCTTCATGGACACTGTGTTCTTTGTCCCCATGAAAGGGTTTATAACCAACCACCAAAGGTATGAGAACCACTGATTTAGATGATAAAATCACTAAAACAAGCCAATGTAGCCTACCATTGAAAATAAGGAAATAGGACCACTTTATTTGAGAATAAAGTTTTTAAAGACTTTGCCTGGCCGTTTTTAATGATCTGACCAAATATTTTGGAGTTCTGAAATTATAGCGGAAACTTACAGTGAGAAATTTACCTAAGAGACAAAAATTGCCGGTGAGTTGTCCTGAACTTAGTCCAGATATTTTACTATCTCACGCTGAAAGCTCCCTAGTGAATTGAAAGCAACACTGGTTATTATTTAGTCCGAAATGGTGGCAGAGGCTCTGACGGTAAGGAAGAACAGGCTTTGTATGTATAGCATGCATGCGTTGTGTGTATTTTATGTGCGTGTGCATGAGTGTATTTGGGTGACTCTGTTTGGTCTGGTGTAACAAAAGACCCCAAACTGTACAGCTTCTAAACAATAGAAATGTATTGCTCACCATGTCAGAGACTCTGGAACCCAGGATCAAGATGCTGAGCCATTTGGAGTCTGGTGAGGGCCCATGGCCTGGCCCTCTGATGGTGCCTTCGAGTTGCGTCCTCACGTGGTGGAAGGGCCCGGACAGCTCTCTGGACACCTCTGGTAAGGCCCTGGCCCCTCCCTAGCTCTCATCATCTAAGCATCTCCCAAATACCCGCCTCCAGGTACTGGCCCATTGATTGGTCAGGTTTCAGTGTAAGAATTGGGATTGAGGATGGACTTTCAGACCGTAGCAGCATGTGATCTGTTCATAGCTAGACACTGAAAATGGTATTTTATCGCTGATATCATGAAGAAGGTATGGAAGTAGTCTTCTTTGGTGAAGAGTGGCAAATTTATAGATACGGAATAATAATAGTGAATGTTGGCATGGCAGTAGGTTACATTTATTGAGTATTTGTTGCATATTAGACTCTCTTCTAAGGATGCCACATGGATTAAATAATATAATTGTTCAGAACTTTGGTTTGAAATAGGTAGTGTTACTTTGTCCATTCAGAGATAAGGAAATGGAGGTACAAAGAACTCGAGGACTTACTCAAGGCAAGTAAGAAAGCCAGGGTGAGATATGTCCAGTTAAAGCAGGTATCTGATAGGGAAGAAACTGATACTTTCTGGAAGAGCTTAGGGGAAGAACCAAACATTGATCCCATAACTACTGTGGAGTAAATGTCTGCACACAAGCTCTCAGTTCTTTAATATTGACCTGCGCTTTTCTGACTATAGTGCCATTACTTGTTTGGCTTCCCCTTAGACTCCAAGCAGCTCATTGACCTATGTAGTATTGATCTTCTCCTGTGGTAGTCACGAGCCACCCCAGAATTTCAGCAGGGCTGCAGGTTGGCCAGGATCTATTCAGCTCCATTCCAAGAGGCTTTTTATTCTAGGAATTCAAGCTCTGGGGAGAGATCCCTGTGGGCCACGCAGTCCTCATGATAACAGAGGAGAAATGCAAAAGTGTGAGCTGAGTGACTCAACAAGTGTGTTTACCTTTTCTGTCCAATTTTGATGTGTGTTTTGTCCACTCGTATTCCACTGGCTCCTGCAAGTCCTATGGCCAATGACCAGACCTGGCAGTGCAGCAGAAAATATTCCATGTTTACTTTGAGGAGATAGCCATCATATTATAAAGAGAATGGCTCTGTAGTTCTCTCACTGAGAGAGGGACACAGACATTAGAATCCACAGTATAGTATGGTACCATCTGGGTGTTTCTAGAAGTCCATTTTTATTCAAGAGGAAACCGAAGCGTGGAGATGTTACATACATATAATTATGTGATTTGAACAAGCCGTCCTAGCCCGTGTCCATGGTCTTTTCCCATCTGGTATCCAGCTTTATCCCTTTCTGCTCCAAAACATGTACTCTTTCCTTGGGACATACTGAGTTTTATGTAATTTACCGAGGCAATATGTGCATTCATATATCTGTGACTTAGTATATAATGTTACATCTGTAATTGCGTTTTTGTGTTCAATGCTGCTAAATGCTCAGTTTTTTCCCCATCTGAAAGCCTTGTTTGTTCTTCATAGACGGGATGGGAGCCTCCCTCTGGGGTCTGTTTATCCTCTGTTTCCTCACGGAACTTCTTTCTCTCTTTCTCTCTGTGTGTGTGTGTGTCTATGTGTGTGTCAGTGGTGCATGCATGCGTGTGTTTGTGTGTGTGTCTATTTGTGTGTATTTCTCTCTACCTCTCACTAGTTTTGGAGTTTCTGGAAGGCAGGGAAGAGGGTGACTTTTTATCTAGACACCCTACATAATAAGTGGTGTCTTATAGAAGATGCTGTGAATGTGTGTTCAAACAAAGAAAAATCAAGAGTTTTCCTACATAAGAATGGGACTTGTCATTAGAGGTTCGGTCCTCGTGCCTTTCATGGCCATGGCAGGGCATTTGGGCTTAAATCAGCCCAGAACAAAGGCCCTGAGAAATCGGCCCACTATCATGACTTACATATGTTCTGTCTGCAGATTGTTCTTTCTTTTAAAACTCAGCAATTTTTGTACAGTGTGTTTCCCAAAGTGATTTTTATCCCTCCATTTTCTGATATAAAATAAGCTCCAATTATTCTCTTTAATTAAGTGGTTTTATTTTATTAATTGTTTCTAACTTACAGAATTCCCTAGAGACCTTTTACATGTTTCCAAATGAAGGCAGGAAGAAAAGCGCATTAATTATACACACAAACTCCTTTTGGCAAATTAAGCATGATGCACAGTGAACATGAAATGACTCGCCCTCCTGAGCTATCAATCTTGTCATTAGTGACGGCTTGTATTAGTAGTATTGACATGAGCTTATCCAAATTGGATTCTGCAAAGGCTCATTTTAATTTTGCACAAATGTTAGGAAGACAGAGTAGTTTGATGTAGTTTTTTTAGCCCTCTTTTGCTGAGTGACTGGTGTTTTTTGTTTATAGTAGTAGCTAGTATTTTGCAGTGCTCTGGGGTTTGTTAAGTACCAGGTTGGCCAGGACCTTATCAAGCCACAGGATGACCCCTGAAATAAGTTAGTTTTAAGGGGAAGAAATTGAGATTCTGTAGTTAAACATTATACATCAGATTATACAAACAGGAAGCACAGAACCTCTTGAGATTGCAGTATCCTTAAAAGGTATTTCTCTGAGAATAGAGGCTGTGTTGGGGAAGAGCTCATTTTCTGTCATTTTTAGTGGTCAACTAAAAAGAATTTTGGATGTGTTTGTTACATTGTCAGTTCAATAAGCGTTGCTTGGGCACCTGTTCTGTTCTAGGATGTCCAGATAATAATATGGCATGTTTTGAACATGATCTGTATGTTCATGCTTCACAGGATTAACTCACTGAACTCATCCAGAGACCTGGTAAGCTAGGGTCATTGTTGTGCCCAGTGTACAGTTTGCAGCAGAGAGATGAAATAACTCTCTTATAGTCATTTGTCTGGACAGTGGTAGAGTTGGGATTCAATCCTGGGAGATGGCCACTACATTTCACACTCCTAACCACTGTACAGTACTGCTTCTCCAGTGGTGATTTCGTTCTGTTCAGTTTCCTTGGTGTGGAGTGAAAGACAGTCATGGTTTCACAGCGTGTTGTAAGTTGCCATGGTAGCCGTGGGGTGAGTTCATGGTATCGGCATCTTCAGGAAGGATAAGCATGTGGCCTTGGGACCCTCATATGGCCACGCTGGAGCTTTGGTCTCTCATACTGCATTGTTTGAAAAGCATGTTGTGTTTCTAAGATTTCTTTCTCTTTGAGTAGAGTTTACTGCAATATCTGGACATATCCTAGGGAGTTTACTCACCTTCTAAACTAATGAGAATCCACTGGGCTGGTGGTTGAATCAGCCTAAGAGGAAGAAGCCATTCTTTGAGCCCAGAAAATGTGCTGGATAATGAAGAGCCAGTTCTGCTGCTCAGGAGCTTCCCAGGAAGTGGATATAAATGACACGGCAACAAAAACAAAACAGTAGTTGAAGTTTACTGAGCATATAGCATGTCAGTTACTGTGTTTAGTTCTTCACATAACTGTTCATTGTAACTGCTTTTAAATTAGGCATTTCCCTTGAATTCTACAGGCCAGAGTATGGACTGAGTACTTTGGAGTAATGGGTCTACTTTGAAGGCAAGGACTTAAACACAGTGTCGACGTCACTGAGCTTTACCGTCTTTAAAAAGACTATTTATCAAGTGATAGTCATTGCACTGAGCAGAAGGAGCTAAGGGTACTGCCATGAACGAAGTCACAATCCCTCTTCCAACAGAGTTTGCTTAGCGAAGGAGTCCAGTAGACCATAAGTAAGCCTGGTAGGAGATATGATAAGTGTAGGAAGTAAGGAAGCAGTGAGTTAGGTTGCAGTTTTAAATAGCATGCTCAGAAAGTGCGTGTGTGTGTGTGTGTGTGTGTGTGTGTTGAGGTTTAGAAAAAACCAAGTCGCCACTGCCACCTCTGCTTAAAATCTTCCTTCTTTCTATTATCCTCATGAAATACGTGTGTTTATAGCTTCTCCTACTAGGGGTTTGTCTGCCTCTCCACACTCATTTTATGTGACTTCCTTCAGCTGTGCTCCACTTCTACCAAGCCGCCAATTTCCTTGAAAATCCCAGGTCCTTTTGTCTTCGTGTGAGTTCTGTCCTCTGTGACCACACAGTCCCAGCTCATCAGGATGCTTTTCTGCACATGTTCACACTCCACAGGCCCCGGCCCCACTGTATTCCCACAGTCCCGAGTTTCATTTTACACGGTATCGGGGTTGTCTGTGTGCGGGTTCCTCTACCAGTAGACAGCTGCTTTCTCAGTCAGGAAATCCTTTCTCGGTCTGTGCTTGACAAGTGTGGGAGGCGCACGGTGCATAGACAAGCAGGTAGGTAAGACAGAAGGATAGAAGGAAAGGAAGATAAGCCGCGTGGAAAGAAGGAAGGAAGCTGAGAAATATAGAAGGAAGGGAGAGAGAAGGAAGAAAGACAGGAGAAAAGAGAAGGTAGCTGAAAGGAGGGAAGGAAAAAGTAAGAGGATTTCAGTCAGGGATGGTAAGTTCAGAATTGCATCTCCGCGACATTCTTTAGGCGTTGTGTGGAAGAGCACATCACTGGTTAATCCTGGTGTGCACCTGCCTAGCGTTAGCAGATCCTCTGAAGCTTCATTCCTTCCGTCAGTAAGACACGAGTTTCCTGTGGCTCGAGGACTTAACTCTGCTAGTTGTGAGGAAGACAGGGCTGACCGAAGATGCTGGACACCTTTCTCCACTGCACCCAGCCCCAACAGCGTGAAGAATCGTGAGCGCCCTGATTGAAAATGCTGAGCACAGCACTGCTGTCCACTGGGCCCTCACCGCGGACAGTCGCTTCACACCTCTCATGCCTGCCGCCTCCCTGGAGTAGAGGGAGCTCGTAGACATGAATCGGTAGCAGACAAAGCACGATGGATTGCCAGGGTTCCCTTCACCCTTAGAACCTGGGAAATACTGCTTTTTTTTTTTTTTTCCTGAGATTCTGGGGGCCCATCTGGGACATTCTCATGAATGGAAGAACTTAATACCATTTAGGCTGTGCCTGTTTGCTGCCACTGTTTAGAAAGAGAATGATGCATTATGGGAATGTAAGTAAGTCGTGAGCACCCCACCCCCCTCTCCTACCACGGGCCGCTGACCACACGGAATGCCACTGATCACAGGCCACGCCCCACCGGGTCTGCTGGTGCCACCGAAGGTTCTGCACTCCTTTCACAGTCAGAAGAGCAGCAGTTTCCAACTCTGAATCTCCAAAAGAGAAATCAAGCCCCATAAAGCCTTTGAAGTTTTGAAATGATCAAAGGTCCAAAAAGATTAGGATTGATTAATCTTTATCTTGGAAGTGGGCTCGAGACAGCTTTCAAATCTGTGGTCTCTCTGGATATGATACTATGAATGTCAGCCAGATACTACTTTACTTTTATTTTTTAATTTGATTCTAGGGCTCTGAGTCTGTATTTAATGTTTCAGTGAGCAAAAATAGTTATGTTTGGCTCCAATGCAAGATTGATAGAAGCGATTTTCAGATGTGGAATCAAAACAGAGTGAAAAAATGTCACGTTTAAATAAAATGCAGTACTTGGAGGCATCATGTGGCCTCATAATAAATGAATTCAAGGAGCCAAGTTGACAGGTTTTGAAGGAGAATTTCTTTCAAAAATTTGAGGTGATTCATTTTTATGATTAAGTGTGGTAAAACAATTACTAGAGAATTTTTAAGTGAGAGGAGAAGAAGCTGTGAGGTGTTTGCAGATAGCATCTGCTGCCTTCGTTTGCATCCTTCCTCCCACAGAAGATGTGAGGTCGGATGTGGATGCGGTGTGGCTGAAGCGCCCTTGACGTGGGCGGTCCTCATCGCTGGCCTCTGGTGTCAGGCTCAGTCTCGGGGAGGGCGGGGGCTGGCAGGGCTTTGCACGGGCTGGTGTGTGTCAGCCCGTGGGACCCAGGCAGACTGCTGACCTCCTCAGAGCTGCCTTTCTGTGTGTGGAAATCGAGACGGAACGAGAGATGAATGAACGCTGAGCACCTAGCATGGGGCCCCGAACGTGGCAGCTATTCACAAAAAGCAGCGGCAGCCAGAAGCAGCGTCTGCTGATCAACATTGAGCGCTCGTCATCAGCTCTGCACTGTACAGCTGGATGTTCCTCGAAGAAGGCTCCTTGTGGGTCCAAAGATCTGAGAATCCAGAGAGGACACGATGAGCCAGTGGCAGAGGAGGACAGGCCAGCAGTGTCTTCCTTGAGGACAGACAGAGTGTCCTTCCAGCCTTGGAGTCAGGGCCCTGCAGCACACCCAGGGGGCACCTGCCAAGGAAACAGCTGAAGAGGAAAGTAGGATAGAAGAGCCCCGTGTGTTTGGTCAGGCTGCTTCGGAGAAATGGAACTCGCGGGTCTGGGCTGTGGCTTTGTGTAGAGAAGGAGACCGACGGTGAAGAACTGGCTCCCACACCATCACGGGGGCGGGCGGGAGCTCCCTCTGTGATCGGGCCAGCGGGCTGGAGACCCCGGGGCGCCAAGGCCGCAGATGAACCACGCAGGCTGTGGAGAACCCTCTGGGGCAGGGAGGACTGTCTCTTGCTGGGTCCAGGCCCTCACCCAGTCTGAGGGGCCACACGGGACAGGGGCAGTGCTTTATTCAAAGTCCGCTGATTGAAAGGTCCATCGGATCCAGAACCAGCCTCCAAGGTGACAGGTAAAAGTGACTGTCACCTAAGTAACTATCTCTAAATAGATGCGTTAAGAGAGGTTTTAAATTGCTAGAATGTTGAGATTTACATCTGACGTCTTCGATTTCTGTTATCCTTAGATCCAGTTTTAAATTTCTGTGCCTCTGGGTGCTCATCTGTAAAATGGGGAGTGCAAATAGCACCTGCTCCCCAGAGGGGCCGTGAAGCTGGAGACCACACACGGTTTGTCAGGAGGGCGCTGAGTGAACTAGAGCCACTATTTTTATTAGCATTATTGCTGGTATTAGAAATACACAATCTTTTAAATGTAGATATGCTGTGTCCAAGCCTAAATAAGTCTTCTTACATTTTAAGAACATATCATGGCCAAAAATATAGTTTTAGATTATATTAACAAATTTTCCTAATGTGTCCTAATAAATACTGTCACCCAGTATATGTAAGTACTTTTTGTGCATTGTCTGCTTTAATGCTCAACACAAATATGGCATGAGGTGTATTACTGCATCCATTTCCAGATGGTAAACTGAGGCTTAGAAGTATGAAATGAAATACTCTGGGTCCTGTGGTGAGTCAGCAGTGGAACAGGCCCTCGTTTGGAATTCTCTTGATTCGTTTGGTTGATTTTCCATGTTGTCATGGTGTGGTGTTGGATGGAACAAACTCAGATATACACAAGTCTTCTGCTGCCTTGACTTTAAACATTTTTGTCATTTGGGGTGGGATTCAAGTTTAGTAGTTTCCTTTCTGTGTAAAAGGATTGCAGACATTCATGTTTCATAGCGAGCTTTAATTCTCTCTCTGCTCAGTTTCCCTTTGGACCGTGGCAGGGACCCCCAGATCTGACGTGTGCACAGCCACGTTGACTTGCTAGGCTGTGGGTGGTCATTTCTGGGCAAGGAGAAATGACAAATAAACATGTGCAGGTGGCTTTTTGTTTGTTTGTTTTGTTTTTTAAATAAAAGTATCAGTGAAGTGGGCTGTTTGGCTGAATTGCCCTGTGAAAGTCAGCGATGGTTGTTGGTGAATTCTGCTTCTTTCCAGTCACACCAGGAGTTCAGTAAGACCCATTAGTCCCTGCTCTGAGAAAGTTACGCGGCAAGATATGTGTGTGTGTGTGTGTGTGCGCACACCTGTGCATGTGTTTGTGTGCAGTTTTCACAAACATGTATGGAGGACCCTTCACTCTGCTTTCTGCCTGCCTCTGCAGCTGACTTCTTGTTCTTATCCCTAATATGGCTTTAGTAATGGCTGTAGAGAATTGCTTGCAACTCCTTGATGGGCTGAGCCTTTTTGTACCTCTGGGGTCCTGAGTTCTCCCTGAGCAGAATGTTCAATTTATTTTCGTCTGCCTGATGGGCTCCTATATATGCTTCAAAACCTGGTTCAGTCCTGTGAGGTTTTGAAGCCCTGCCTTTCCTTTGTACTCAGATGAATTCCTTTCTCTTTGGTGGCACCTCTTGGGCTGATGCAAACCTCCACTGCTGTTCTTACAGTCCTGCCATGTAATTATTTCTGGGCAAGGAGTCACTGTGGTTTAGTGGTTGAGATCAAAGTCTGTGGAGTGTGAAAAACCTAGGTTTGAGTCCCAGCTCTGCCCCTATCTAATTTTTGAAACTTGGACAAGTGACTCACCCTTTCTCAACCAGTTTTCTCACCTGTGGACGGCAGATAATTTTGCATCTTTCCACGTCTTCAAGGAGATAATGAACGGGAAGCAACCAGCACAGTGCCCAGCGCCTGGCTGATGTACAAGAAAGTGGGGCTGCTGTTGTGCTCACTTCAACATGTTGGTCTCTACTGTTCTGTTCTACCTTTTTGAGGTTCTGGATTTTTTCCTGGTTCTTTCCAAATCTCTAGCTCCTAGAACAGGATGTTTAGTATGTGCCTAATGAATTCTGTATGAGCTAGATCCATAGAATCATTTTGCAAACCCGTGGTGTGTGGTTAGCAAAGTTCATGTTCATCCTCTGTTAAAGGACTTTGGTTTTATCTTAATTATTGGGATGTTTTCCTTTGTAGGGGCTGCTTTCCTTTAAAGACAACTGTTATGGATAAGGTTCTGTGTCTCCCCACCCAAGGCCTCGTGTAATCATGGACGGGGCTGAGGCTGGTGTTTGTGATTGGTTTGTTGTCTGGTGCTGGGATCGATGATGTGAGTGTTGTACCCGCCCAGGGTAGAACCGACATACAGTGTAAGGGTAGGAGGAAGGCGTATCCTCCCTCTCTTACGGGTTCACCTTGCTGTTTGGTGGCTGTCATGAATGACTGCCCTGCCACACCACCCTCCCTTGTAGCCTGCTGTATATTGACTGACACCTCCAAGAACTGTAACAAATAAACCTTTCCTTTCCTAACTTTGGGCGTCAGGTATGCTGTGTCAGCAATGAGAGAAAAGTAACTAAGACAACACCTAAAGTCAGATGTTTTTTGAGTTCATGTAAGGTCACCTGGTATTTTGGATTTACTTACCTTTCATTCCTTTTTAAATACTGGACAGAGGTACAGCCTTGTTTTTGATGGTCTTTGGCAGTTAGGGACTTATAATTATTGCCTCTCTTGCTTTGTAGCATCCTACAAAATTGATCTAAATACAGAGAAAGCTTTTATAGCCCAATGAGCCAGGTAGAAGCTACACGTTTTTCCTGTCACTAAACATTTGCCAGCAACAAATGAACATTACAATATAGTTTGCTGTTGTAATTCTTTGAACCTACAAGGGTGGTCAGCTCTTCCTGGGGCGTAAGAGTGTTCAGCAAGTAATGAAGTAGACCATGGTTAAGTCAAACAGATCTTTCGCCGAATCCTGGCTCCACCACTTCAGAGCTGGTGGGACTTCAGACTGGGTCTTGCATTTCCTTGTGGACCTCTGTCCTCATTTAAGAAAAAGAACAAAAACTAAAGATAAAGTTGGCGTCTGCCTCATCCATCATACGAAGATGAGATGACTTGACATATGTTTAACTCATTACAGGTTCAGCATGTGGTAAATCCTCAATTAAGAATTGTTGATCGGGACAACAATTCAAGTTAATGAGACAGTTTAGGGTAGTAGAAAGAGCACTGGGTCTTGGCGATGTGGCAGTTTGGAAATCGGATGCCTTGTGAAGATGTGTGCCACTTGCAACCTGTTTAATAGTATAAAAATGAAATAGTCTATTTTTCTCTTGTCCTTCTTATTCTTTACTTCATAAAGAAATGTGTCTCTCTTGAGATTGTCACAGGATGATGACGTATTGTAGTAAGGAGGCTGAAATCAGTATTGTAGTCACATAAAAATATGTCCTTTTGGAGTGACCCTTGGACAAAGTGCAGATGAATATAATTAGTTTTTGTCTATACCTTTATTTTTCTTCTCCCCTGGGGAGGAAAATCTTCAGCATCACATGCACGTGCCTGCTGCAGAATTCCTCCGCAGATCTCGGAATAATGCCTGTGGCTCTTTCCTTGAAGGGGCTAAGTGGTGCCACCAGATGTTAATCATCAGTCCTGAAAGGTGTCGTTGAACAGCAGGGGAAATATGTTAGTCTGTGCACTAATGGAAAAGAGATTATTTTCAAATATTTCAAAACCCCAAGGATCCTCTTCAGGGAGCTCCCTCCCCGCCGCCTTTCCCATTTGGAGAAAAGGTGCCATGGCTTTCCAAGTTTTAGAAAAACAACTCTCAGGATAGTGGAAGAGGCTCAATGTGAGAAAACTAAAGGCTAAAATGTGTAATGCAGTCAGTGAGGGCGCTGCTGAGCACTGACTGCCCCGTTCTTCTTCCTGCGAGAGCCTGCAGTGTTTGACAAAGGCAAGGTTGAGGAGTGCTTAGGAATCATCGCCAGTGCTGGATGGTTTGGGGTGGAAAATGCCCCAGTTATAGCATGAAGGAAAAGAGCAAGGACAGGCTAATGAAACCAAGCAGGGTGCAGTGGAAAGATGGAATGGTGGGGCCGTGAGGGTGACTTGCCTGGAACTTACCTTTCAGTGAGTGAAATGAATGTTCAGGAGCCTTTGGAATGAGAACTGAAAGTCTTCTGGCCCATTCCCAATTGGGCAGGCATTGGGTTTGATTTCTTTAGCTTTCACCGTCTTCCCTGTGGATAGCAGAGCCCATCCCTCAGCCTTTTGTGGGGAGGCACGTGATTATCTGGCAGGGTTCAGGACCCAGGCCAAGGGCAGCAAGGGCCTGTGCCTGGAGAATTTGGGTGCCTCAGAGAACCCAAACCACATGCAGAAGACTGAGAAGGAGCGGCGTTTCCAGCAGAGCCCAAGGCCACAGCTCAGCCTTCTGCATAGTCAGTTGGAATCAGGCAGGTGGGAGTTGGCTTCAGTGGGGGATACGAGGAGTCTCCAGGGAGGTGCTTGTTGAGGGGAAGCAAAGGTGTTCCAGTTGGCTCACTCCAGGGTGGGTTGGCTTTCATTGCTGGCGCTGGTGAGGGGAATAAAGTGGGAGAGGAACTGTGCATTCCTATACCTCAGCGGCTTTGCCTGTACAGTGGAGGTGGGAAGACTCACCAGGCTCATTAGAGATTAAACGAGGCCGTTACAAGGCACATCGTGCTGGGCCTGAGGCTGGAGATTAGATTTTGCTTTGCACCTACCCCACAAATATTTTGCAGACATTTATTTATATAGCTCAGGTGTCAGCTCCCACGTGGAGGGTTGCCTTTTGCCTTCTAAACCCAGATTAGACTGCCCCCTCTTCTTTGGCTCTCCTTCTCTCTGGCTTGCAGGTCTTCATAGTCTCCATGACAACTTAACAGACTTCTTAATGTATCAGTGATTTGTCTCCTGTTGTACATGTTGCGCTTCTGGGGGCAGGGCCAACTCTTTACTCCTCCCTGGGTTCCCATCTCTCAGCACCTCGCCTGGCATGTAGGAAACACTTGGCAAGTTTCCCAGGCACCAATTTGTTTACATGCTTTACACAGATACAGATTACCTATTCCTTATCAAGCACTTGGGACTAGAAATGTTTCCAATCTTGGAGTTCTTCCGATTTTGGAATATTTACAATAGCCTTCATTGGTTGAGCATTATGAATCTGATAATGTGAAATCCAAAATGCTCCAAAATTCAAAACTTTCTGAGTCCATTTCAGAGCACTTTGAATTTTGGATTTTCAGGTCAGGAAAGCTCAACCTGTGTCATTTGAGGTGAACTTATGTCCATAGGCTCTTCAAGTAGCCTTGCTGGCTTTCCTAGGTCATGATGACCAAAAGGATCTATCTTCCATCTGTAAGGAAACAGGGAAATTTGTCAGATTTGATTCTTTGAAGTAGAAGGAAAGGAAAGCAAAGCAATGTTCTTACAGTGTTGATGGGTGGTAGTGCCTGAAGTTCCCCGTCAACTACACAGTGTAGCCTTCTCACCGGCATCTCTTCCTGCCTAGCACAGGCTCTTTGCAGCAGTGACTGAGCTACAATAGGATCGGGAAGGAAATGTGCGGCCTTAAAAAAAAATCTTGAAATATAGCCTAAAACCAAATTAGAATAGGCCTTTGGATTAGCTATGCCATTTTAGTCTTTCATTAGTGCTGATAATTAGCAGAATTTAGGATGAGCATTTAAATTATGGCTTAAACAACAAAACATCTCTAGGAATGAAATTACCATTCCACTTACATTTTCTGTGAGATTTTGGAATCACTTAAATAAAAATGGAGCCAAGAATACTTTGATGCTGGGGGCTCTGAGTGCCAGAACCTGAGCGGGTCGTGGGATGGTGGTGGAAGTCACGGTTGTGCTGCCTGTTATCACAGAGCCTTCTGCAGCCGATTAGTGTAGCAGGTCACTTGTATGTCAGCAGAATCTTAGCAAGTTGGAGCAGGAAGGGTCACAAAAATCACGCAGTGACCTCTGCAGCCTGTGGATGAGGAATGCGAGAGGCCAGGTTTGATGGCCCCAGCAGGCCTGTTGTGCCAAGTAAGGGGGCTTAGGATTGGAGATGAGGAAGGTTTGGGCCATTTTGGTACAGGGGGCAGGACTTTGCCATGGCCCCGTTGATCCCAAGTCCTCTCCTGTGTGACCTGTATTTGTTCAGCTTTTCCTTCTCTGACCTTACGTTAGCACCCAGCCTCTTTTTGTGCCTTTCCTCCCGAGTCACTCTCCTTGTTCTGATGGATGTCATAGCAGTGATGGCCTCCATGTCCTTCTCGTCACTGGGACACAGTGCTCGATACCTACGACTCTAAAGAGGAAAGGTTTATTCTGACTCATAGCTTTGCAGAGGTGTCAATCTGTAGTTGGTTGGCCCTAAGGCAGAGCGGCATGGCAGAAGGGCATCATAGAGGAGAAACAGTTCATGGCATGGTGGTGGGAAGCAGAGAGATCAAGGGAGGAGGAGGAAGAGAGAGGCCTTCAGGCCACAACCCCAGCGACCCTCCTCCTCCAACCAGGCTTCCACCCCCACCCTCACATATAGCTCTGAGCTCATCAGTGGACTACACCTCCCAAAAGCTGCACCTGTAAGAGCATCAGGCTTTGGGGGAGCATCTAGATATAAACCATAACACTGTGCCAGTTTATTTTAATGATCAACTTGTCTGAATTTAGAGACTCTCAGAGAAGTGATTGGGTCATGGGGATGCCATATTCATCGCTGCATGAGCCCACTGACGTTCATAGCTGAGTGTGCTATTAGGAGCTGGGGCTCAGCTGCAGGCTCAGCTGGAGGATGATTTAGGAGGATTCATCTCCCACCGGCATCGTTACCCTTCTGCCTTCTGTCCACGGTGAACTGAGCAGCTTTGTTCCACCACATCCTTCTCCCACGTTGTTTCTGCTGAGAAGCTGGCCAGTAATGGACTGAAACCCTGAAACTGTGAGCCCAAACGAACCTCTCTTCCTTTCAGCTGCATCTGTCCAGCGTTCTGTTCCAGCAATGGAAAGCTGACCAATACACTAATGTCATAGGAAGTTTGTGTATCTTCACAGCTAGAGTACCACTTTCATGAATTTCACGTTTTGTTCACAGCTGGAAACCAAGCACCAGAAGTAGTGTCTCCCTTCACAGGCACTCAGTCAATGCTCGTTAAATGATCAAATGAAAAACTGTTAGGCATAGGTGGCAAATTTCAGTAGTCTAGAGTAAAGAGATTTTAAACATCAGTGTGAGTTAGAAGATTGGTCTGTTTTTTTACACTGCTCTAACTTCAGCTTTTAATTAATTCACCGATTACACAAATACTTCAGAGGGGTTTCCGTAATTCTAGACACTTTTCTAGGTACTAGGGAACTGAAGTAACAAAACAGATTGGCAACTCTGTAAAAGGAAGCTTCCATTTTGGGTATATTGAGATGACCATAAATAAATAAAGGCAATATATAAAGAAATGTACACATTTGTATCTCTGTGTGTTTTTATAAAGTAAGACTGAAGTATAAGATTGAAGCAGAAGTGAGAAGTGTGGTGTTTAGTTCTACATGGGGTGGCTAGTAATTCAGCTTGATGAATGGATGAATATTTAATCAAGTGTTCATGGAAAGGATGAGTGTTTAAAAATGCTAGTTGTTTTCACATCAAAGTGTCTGAGTCACATTCTTCTAGTAAAAGATGTGTCCCTTCATGCTCGCCCTGCCCTCCTCTCCCCGCTCCGCCCCGTTCTCTTCGGTTGGGAAGAACAGCGAGCAGGGCTGACTGCAGAGGAGCTGCGGACCGGGCGGAGTGCAGCACGGCTAAGCCCGGGGTGACTTGGGCTTCAGTCTCACTCACCTCTTCCATCTGTAACCTACGTGGCCCTGGCTCAGTCAGTCACTGCTGTCAGCCCGGGGCCTGAACGTGCCCATATCAGCACCAGGCGTCTTTCCAAAGTGCCCACAGCTTCTGCCACTCAGCAGTAACTCAGGAGTGGTGAATGCCTTCCTCCCTCTTGCATGAAATTTGGCCTGGATGTGGGGGGCACTAGAGTACCATGCACGTGTGAAAAAGAAACCATCCAGGGTTTTTGCCATGCACCAGCACTGGCAGTGATTGCAGGGCCATGAAACACGATCACCATCTCAGCTCATAAATGACGGGACGGTCTAATAAGATTTTAAATATTATGCAGCACCAAGCAATTATCGTTATTTTTGCCTTAAAATTAAACTGCTGTTATTAAATTTTTTATTAAATCTTTTTCCCCCTTTGGTAGTTATGAAAGATTGTTTCTGCGTCAGATGACGGGGCCCTAGACAGCACAGCAACACCGAGTCTTAGGATTTAGCTAGGCCTTGTGGTGGAGCTGGAGGAAGAGGAGTCAGCAGCTTTGCTGCTCTCCGGGCTGACTCTGGCTTCATTCTCCTCTACTGTCTCCTGAAACAGGGTTTATTTCCTCTTTACAGACTTACCCTCCTATCTCTAAGGCAGTTATTATTTTCATTTCTCAACTTAAAAAATGAATAATCAAATATGCTAAGTCATTTGCTCACCCAAAACGAGTGAGTGGTGACGGACCCTGTGGTCTGCCTCGGTCGGGAGGACAGACAGTGGGTGCCGGCCCACCTGGCCTGTGTGGGAAGGGCAGGTCCAAGGGCGGCCTGGGTGCCCAGGCATGGCGCAGCGCCCTTGCGTTACTCTCCGTCACTGCCGAAGCGTTGGGCAGGGAGGATGGCTTCTGAGTCTGAAGTGTGTTGTTACCATTATCAATAATGATGGCAATGATCATCGTGAAAATTGGGCTATGCGGTGACACGTGGTGTGACTGGAGCATCAAGGTAGAGGACCACACAGGCCCCGCCCCTAGGAGCACCTGTGGAGCCGGAGTGCGAGGTGACAGGCGAGGAGACAGGTGTGGAGGCAGCGGCGACTGCGGGCTGGCCGCTGATGTGGGGAGGCAGCCAGGCAGGGGCTCTGCGCATGCTGCATTGTCACGGAGTTCTGGGGTAACTGTGGTCACCGCTGTTTTACAGATGATGGGAGAAAGGCCCCAGTGGCTTGGGTAACTCACTCAGGCCACTGAGTCCACGTAGCTCAGAGCTCACAGCTGGACCCCACAGTCTGCACCCCGAAGCAGCTCTGTTGTTGTTGGGAGGGCCTCCATTTTCAGGGACCTCAATAGGAGGTCTGGCAGAGCAATGCACATTCCCAGTGTGAGCTGTCTGCACGGCCTACACTCCCTTCTGCCTTTATATTCTCTGTGGCTGTCCCCTTGGTTCACCGTGGTGACCATGGGAGCGTTCTCATTTGGGAGGCTGCTGGTGATGCCTAAGCTAACGCTGTTTGAGCTAATTGTGTACAATTTAGCATTCCCCAAGCGCCGACAGTCCTCATTCAAACCAAGTGTGAACGTTTTTAAATTAGCTTTCACAGTTTGATTCACAAGCAGCAAATGCAAAACGGCACAGGATTAATTTTTCCTGCCGCCACCACGATGGCATAGCTGAAGGCGATCTCAGCTTATTTTCTGTAACAGTTAGCAAGGAGCGGGGCGGTGTTCTTAGGAAATGGGATTTTAGAAGAGACCCAAGTGCTGTGGCTACCAAAAGGTCAGATGTGCGACTACATGCTGGCGGCACAGAACGGAGAGCGTAAGAGGAAAGACGCTAGGGTCTGATGGCTGTGGCTTTGTGTGCTGTTCCTGCCACTCCCCGGCTGTGGAACCGAGGCAGGTTAATCGTCCTTTCTGGGTCCCAGTTCGCAGCCCTGTAAGATGAAATAATGAAAATAGTATTTCCAAGTATAGGAAAGGCTCTGGTGAGGAGAAATAGTTTACTGCATGCGTTGTGCCCAGCAAGGGCTGGCATGTTGGAGGGATCCCAGGCAGCCAGAGCTATTATGATCAGTGTCACCCTTGAATTTTATTTTCCTGCAAACAGCATTCACTGTCTTGTGGCAGAGAGGGCTTTTTGCTTAGCAATCATTTATTGAGCCCTTATGCCAAGTGCTTTGACTGGCACTGGAGACGAAGAAAGAATAAAGGAACTCTGTAACAGTGCAGAAGTAGACACACAAAGACAATCTTTTTGATACAGGGCAGTGAGAACAGGGCAGGTGCACAGAAAAGCAACTTCCAGCCCACCTTGCAGGGCCTGTGGGGAGAAAAGAAAGCACAGGGAATGCAGGAAGCAGCCAGGTGAAAGGGTTAGGAGGGAGTTCCAGACAAGGAAAAGAAGGGTCTGCTCTTTGTTCTAAGAAGTTGGGGCAAACTTTGTGTATAAGCAAGAAAGTCGGTCCTGCCTGTTTCCTTACGCATTAAATGGACCTGAGGGCAGCGCCTGCCTCCTAGGGCTGTTGTCAGGTTAGGATGAGGTGCGTCAAAGAATAGTGCCTAGAATTCTTCGTAATGTACTCGGAGTAATGTCTGGTGCAGAGTGCTGGGGCACGTTCTCCTCAGTGAACGCTGGTTGGTGTGGAACAGCACTCAACAGGTGTCATCTCTGAAGAGCTTCTTAGAGCTTTAGCCATGCAGTGCACACTTTAAATCATCAAGAGAGTTTCATGATGCAGTGTTCCCTCAACCTCTTTGGCCACTAATAGGGTGGGCAGCATTTCTTTGTGGTGAATTCCTGGTAATAATCTGTTCTCAAGTCCTTTGAACTCTAAAGTCTATGCAGTGCTATCCTAGATCCAACAGGTAAAATATGTTTTCTTGGTTCTAAGAGAGCTTGATATAGCTGAGTCTAATAGCTGGGCTGGTGAGAAAGAGGAGAGAGAGTAGATGGAGACCTTTCTCTCTCTTTTGGTTAGGGATGCCTTATTTAGTACCTTCATCAATTGTTGGCATTTGAGTAAAAACCTGTGTTTGGAGGGGTTGGAACTTGAAGTGCTAGAAGGACATTCCCTTTGTTTATTTAAATTAATGCATAGTATTCAAGTCATATTAAGTCCTTGATTTTGCAGGCATTTATGGGAATGAGGTAGACACATGGGAAATTTATAGTATGTAGAAAGATGTCCTGTGATTGGTTTGCATAGTGCTAAAGCTGGGATTTAGGCCCAGCTGTTTGATGGAGAATGGACGTAGCAGATTGGGTCTGCTCTGAATAGAGGATGTTACTGGAATGGAGAAAAGGGGAGCAGATCTGGAAAGGCGGAGCCTAGATTAAATGTAGCACATGGGGTTTAAGATCATAGTCTCTGAGATCAGACTGTGCACTCCACAGTCTCTGCTCTGCCCCAACCAGCCATGCAACTCTGGGTGAGTGTTCATTTCTACAGGCCTCAGTATCCTTGCCTGGCAGTTGAGTTGAAGAGCTGTGGTCACTTTTGGCTACTATGCTTGGAACAGCATCTGGCCATTGTACAGGCTGTGTAAGTGCTGGCTTCCAGGTGAAATACAGCTTTGACACTTTGTGGGCAAATTTGCCATCATTCCTAAGGCTCTGTTTCCCTTCTCATTGGCCCACCATCCACAACTATTGAGAAGAGTGAGCTGGAGGTCTTGCTCCTAGTGTAGAGCTCATGGGTTGAAAGATAGCCCTGCTTCCTAGCTGATACCCTCCCCACCTGTCATCCTCTGTGCTTCTGCTTCCTCACTGTGCACCTGGGGCAGTGGCTGTGATGAATGGATGACACAGTGTACGCCTCTAGCACCATTCGGGCGCAGGCTAGCCCTGACTAGCTGGTGTCCATCGTAACTGGCCAGATAGACCTTGCACCTGCAGCCTTCCAAGGCATCAAGCACATGTAGATGGTGCCTCCCCAGAGCCTAGCAAATGGCTACAGTGCCTGAGCTCTCTTGGTGACTGTGGCAGTCAATAATGTTAGCTGCCCGATCAATTAAAGGACAACATATCTGAGAGAGAGACTTCACGGGCCATGACACACCACCGCAGCAGCTTTCCTGAGCCCTGCAGCTGGATGGGTTCTCCCTTACTACATCTGGGGTCCTTGTTTTCCAATGCATAACACATGAGAATTGACAACAAGCATGTGCTTTTGAATGTAACCCCAGAAGGAGGAACTTGGGTGCAAGCATCGGTTCGCCTTAGTTCAGCCCCGGGATTTCCAGAGCTTGGCAGCGAATGCTTCTGTCACGTGCTTCCTCTTCCTGGGGAGGGGCTTAGGCTTGTGACATCTAGATCGGGCATTGCCTTTTCTTTCCCATTTTCAGATGAATGGAACTCGGGTCAGCTTGCGGGAATGTGTGCTTCGTGAATTCCCTTCTTCTGGGGAAACTTGGAGGGCACCACGAATTTGAATCCAAACCGTTCCCCACAGTGCGAGATCTCTTCCATGCTCACAGTGCTCCAGTCCCCTGGCCTTGGCTTGAGAATTTATTGAGCACTGTTGCAGGATAACATTTCGAAGGCTTAAACGCTTGCACCTTTGTTTGATGCTTCACTTTATGGTGCTAAATGTTATCGTGTCATAACAACAACAATGTTGTACAGATTGTAATGTGGGGTCATACCTTAGTTTTTTCATTCAACACGTAATGCAATTTATAATCCTTAACAACTCTTAACAGCATATGGTAGTGTGCACATAGTGTGTGTTCAGCAAACGCGGGCTGGATTTTGATTACAAGGTGACTTTTAAGGAGCTAAGACTGTTAGTGTTTTAAACATACCAGCCCCGTTAGAGTGCCAGCCAGAAGTCGCTGCCCTGCCATCACAGTTCCTCATTGTCACCCTGCCTTCTTCAGTGTCCCTGCGGAAATAGCAGTTCAGGAATAAGACCACGGCAGAGTGCTATGTTCCAGGCTTTGAAACCGTTTGTTACGCCTTTAAGGAAGGATACCGTGTTTTTGCTAAGTTGGTGAGAGGCAATGGGCGAGCATCGTGGTCGGGGACGCGTCATGAGGGGACCGTGTCAGGCTTCTGTGTTCGTCTTCTCCCGTCTAGTCTCTGCTCAGCGGTAAGCCCTGCGTTATCCCTGTTCGCGTGTGAGCAGACGGGAGCTTGAGAAGGGAAAGGAAATCCCACGGCTGAGTGGAAGCAGCGTGTCGGAGAGGCATCTGGCCTCCCGTGGCTTCCTCAGCACTGTTCCCAGTAGCCAAGAAATGGAGTCCACCTGTGTCCTTTGACGGGGGATGAAGAAAATGTCGTACCCCAGTCAGCCTCCAGGGGGCCAGGCCCCGTCCTTCAGAGCAGTGTGAGTAAGCCTGGGGGAATTACGCTGAGTGCAGTCAGCCAGGCACACAAAGACAGATGCCATGCGCTCAGAGCACCGGGCACGGTTGACCTCATAGACGGAGGAAAGGTGGTTACCAGAGCCCGGGAGGGTGGGACGGCGAGAGAGCGAGCACTGCATGGAAAGTTACGCATAGTAAGGAGGAGTTCTAATATCCTATTGCACAGTAGGGTAATTAGAGCTATCAATAATGTATTGCACATCCTGAGTAGCTAGAAGAGAGGATTTTGAATGTTCTTACTGTAATAAAATGATAAATGTTTGATGTGATAATATGCTCATTACTCAAATTTAATCATTAGACATTGTGTGTGTGTGTGTGTGTATATATATATATATATGTATATATATATATATATTTTTTTTTTTTTTTTGTACTGGGGATCAAACTCACAACCTTGTGCCTGCCAGGCAGGTGCTTATGCCACTGAGTTAAATCCCCAGCCCTATTTTTTTGAGCCAGGGTCTCACTATGCAGTTCAGACTGGTCTTGAACTCACTTTGTAGCCCGGGCCGGTCTTGAACTCACAATGATCCTCCTGCCTCAGCCTCACAAGTGCTGGGATTAAAGGTGTGAGCCACCATGCTTGGCTTGTATGTATATATGCAAGTCCTGCTTATGCAACACATTAATCACATTTCATGTGATACTCCAATTATCATATTCTATCTGCCCTCCATGAGGAGGAGCAGGTAAGGATTATCCCACCTGACAATTGTGTGTGTATATTGAAATGTCACATTGTATCCCATAAATATGTATAACAATTGCATGTCAATGAGAAATAAAAAATAGATTTACAAGAAGGTAACTCCACCAAGATAATATACTTTAGAATTTTAAAAGTTTTTGCACATCTGATGTCTCATTTGTTCCTTTCAGTAATTGTGTGACTGTTAAGCTTGATAATACCCACATAATTGGTTTGGGAGCCACCCACGATATTGGTGGCCCATACTGCTGGCTGTGCCTGGGTGGGTCATGAAAGTGTGGCCTTGGGTCTGTGTCTGGTCCCTGGCTCCTTCCTCTCTGACACTACTCCCCTGCTTTGCTTCCTGACCCCCTTAAACTAAGCACATTTTCTCCACCACACCCTCTTGCCTTGGCCCCAGCTAACTGGGAAGGAATCCTCTGAATCTGTGATCCCGGTTAAACCTCCCTTCCTTTCTGTTTTGGGTGTCAGGCACCGTGTCCAGCAGCAGGAGAGCTTACTAAGACAGTAACCTTAGGAAGAAGCGTTTCTCAGTGGCTTCACAGAGCTGAAACGGACTGGGCACCGGAGGCTGCCGGGCAGGGCCACCATTAGTACACAGAACTGTGAGCTTCAGAGATTAAAAATAGTAATGCTGATAGTAACTGTAGCTTTTTTCTGATCATATCCAGAGCAGTAATTCTGTGAAGAATTAAAGACTCAGCTGGGCCTGCAGCCTGCTGTCCTGCGCTCGGCAGACAGTGTGCAGTAAGTCCTGGGCTTGCAGATGAGTTCCTTTCCGGGGGAATGTTTGTATGTCAGGTTCATTTGTAAGTCTGGCAAAGCGAGTTTTACACTGCACTGTGTTGTTGGCTTCGTTGGCACAGTGAACCTCATGCGTTCCACGAGCTCGTCTTTGTTCTTTAGAATTGTGCCCATAGTTGAATGTTCCATGTTATAAAAATGAGCGATGTCTACCACCTTGTCACCTTGGGCCAGTCTCTGAATTATTTTTACTTTCGTGTCCATGGTTATTGCTTTGTGTTTCCTAACAGTTCCTTCTGCGTCACCACTGCTTTCCCTCCTGCTTCTGGACATCCTGGGCTCTGACTGAACACTGTGCTGCTGTCCACCTTTGCCCTGTGTGGTCAGCACACAGCAGCACAGCCGTGGCATTGTCTGGCAGACACAGAGTTACTTGCACAGTTTGTTTGCGTCCACGCGTGTTTGTAATGTGAACTCTGTTAGTATCTGTGAAAATTCACAACTCAAACGTTTGTAAACTGGGGACTTTCTGTACCATATCTTTGACTAGGGCCATTTGCTTTTACAAAGTTTTATTAGCTATCATCTTATTTCCAAAATTTGAATAAAAGCTTTAAAAAATATTCCTGAGTTTTTCATCCATATATTTGCGTTCAGGCTACCAAAATGGCTAAAGTAGTAAGGAAATTGGGCTGGGAAAGAAAAAGATGTATTATATCCATCCATCCATGTATGTATCCAAATATGTGCATATCCTGTGACTGCCTTCTAAATGAGTCAGAGGTCTGCCTGTTCCTGATCATGCCACAAGTTTTAGGTTTTCTCCAGTAGGAGGCAGTGTTTCTTGCACTGGAAATGCAAGTGGGAAAGGGAAGTAGAAAGGAGGGAAAAGAGACAAGCAAGCATAAAAGGACAGACTGTGGTGCGCTACACTGGCTTTGCAGGTCCTCACAGCATCCTGGCCTTGTGGGGACGTACTCCACTCATTCCGCAGTCACTCCCTACCCCAGAGAGTCACCAGGGCCAGCTCACTCCCCAGGCCCTATTCCAGGTGCTGAAGATTCAGCAGGAAACCAGTGTCCACCAGCCTGGGGTTTACACTGTGGTGGGGAGAGTTGTGCCTTAAGCCAAATCAATGTAGAAATTGTAGGATCTGTTAGAAAGTGTCACGGAGAACATCGTAGCAGGGATGGTGGATGGGACCTGCAGGAGGTGGGGCTTGTCATTTAAACAGAACTGGAGAGTGACATGTGGACAGGCGCTTGGGTGGGTTGCAGGAGGCTGTGGTTGTGAGGAAGGAGCTGGTGGCTTGAGGAGGCTGCTGCTGTGTGGGTGAGAAGCTCGCCTTACAGGTGGAGGCACTCTGGTGCTTATTGACTTCCTACGTAGGCGTCAGGCCCTGGCCCTGAACCTGAGGAACTGGAGATCAAGAGTGACTGAGTAGCACAGCCTCTTCACCCACGCTGCGCAGGGGCTGACGCCTGGGAGGAGACCACCTTTCTGATTCCAGTCCCACCTCAGTGAGTGCTGGCAGGGGACAGCGGGCAGTCTGGTGTCTTATCTGTAAAATGGGAAAGTGAAATCTGTTTGCATATTTTCTACATATATGAAGAACAAAAGCAAACTGCTTGGGGCAATGTAGGCAGATTCTTTAGCCTCTCCATGACCCTTGGTAAGAAGGAAGAGGCGTTAGGACCTCCCCGTGAGCCTACTGTGTGAATTAGCTGAGTTAATCTGGAAGCACATGGAACTAAGCCTGATACACAGGAATCAAAATCACTCTTCAGCGGTGACTGTGGTCCCCGAAGTTGTTCAGGGCACCCTGAGGCCATTAGCATATGTAAGCTTTATGATACCTGTTTCCAGTTCACTTTTGAAAAAATTCAGTGCTTTCTGTTTGCAAATTGTGCCTAAGCGCCCAACAGTGTCAGTTAACCCAAATCCTTCTGTTCGGCTGTCTATCTGCTCATCCTGTGCAATCAGTGTCTCTTTAATTTCCTTTTGGATTAGTCATGTTTACCAACAGCTCTAAAAATACATTCAAGCCTTCAGAAAGGAAAGGACAATAGCAATAACAAGGTATTAGAGGTTGCATAAACTTGTCTTACTTGAAGTTAATGTGGAAAATGTGGAGAAAGAAATAATAAGGGGAAATTTGGGAAATTGAGCAATGATGTTTAACCAAAATGCCATGTGCGTCTCTGAATGTAAACGCACAAGTGTGTTAATGCCTCACCCGCTGCCTCCCATCCTGAGGTTTTATCACATCATAATGCAGTGATGAGGTATTTCTTTGCTTTTTTAGTTTTTCCACTTGCAGATGCCAACAATGATTATTTGTAATTTCAGAAATAAAGATGTGCAAAAGCAACATCTGTGATTCCATATTTTTCTGTGGGACTCAGAACGCATGTCTTATTCCTCTTTGTAACCAGGGAATATTTGCAGTCAAACATAATTCCTGTGTACTTGATTTAGGTCTCGGCCAGATTGACTAAAAGGTTTTAAAATGGTGCCCATCCTTTCAGTATCTGCCTTACGTGGATTCTCGACCTTTTAATCCCCATTTCCTTTAATACAAATACAAGAGAGTTTATCAGTTGACTCAGATGAGTGGGGGTGTGCCGCGTCAATTTCTAGGAATTATACACTAAATTACAGTACCCATTTGGGGGCTTAAATATTATTCTCTACTACACAAAACTGGCATGGATTTTATTTTAACTGAAATGGCACACAGTGGCAGGCAATTATTTTTGTTATTGTATTTCTAGTCCTGGCCTCCAGAACCTAAGGACAATGGAAGGGGATGTTCATTTATAATTTGACCTCCTGAATTGTTCTTGAAATGCAATTTAATCCTCATATCAAGCAAAGTCTAATGCTGTATTTGCCAGTAAAATAGTCATTTGCATTTTTTATTGACAATACAAATTGTGTTTAATCAGGCAGTTGGTGTGTTAGCCTTTCCAAATGATTGAAGATCCATTTTTGTTCAAACTACATCCCATTTTGGGTCAAATGTATTTTGGTCTTTTTAATTATCAGGACATATAAAGTTGCCTTTTAACTTTCTAGTTCTCACATAGCTAGATTTGTTTGTTTCTTGAAGAAATTCAGAAAGATTTTAAATTCTTAACTTCACACATGTACAGATTTCAACCCAGCTTAGAGAGATAGTTAGAACATACTAATTTATGTGGTTGTTAAAAGGACTGTTACGGGGTGAACATAGCTCTGGACCACGGGCCAAATGGCTATGGGTCGATCTTCATTGTTAGAAAGAACTGGATTTTTTACAGTTCCTACCTGCATGATACCTCGCTTCTCTGAGTCCCAGTTTTCTTATTTAAACAGGGAGGACAACTCTGTCCCTTGGCTTTCTTTGGGATTTACAGAAGGCTTGACCCTTGGGAAGGTGCCCTCGAAGCTCAATTATGCTATTACTAACTGAATGATCTCAGGCAGTTTCCCTGATTCCTGCCTCAATTTCTTCATCTGTGTGGTGGGGAGAAAAATAGAACTTACTTCATGGGTTTGGTGTAAGAGTTACCATATGTAAAGCTTAAAGCATTGCTTGCCATATGGGAAGTGCTGTTTACGCTTGCAATTACAGTGGTACCTCGGCTCATGAACTCAGTTTTCTCCATGATTCTGATTGCAAACTGAGCTGGACAAGAACCAGATCGAATTTCCCCATGAGGTCAACATCGAATCTAGCCATTTAAAACCCCATTTTGCAACCAGAGCTGTGAACAGAGCTACCACTCTGTCTCATCATCCTGTCTGTCATTATTAAGTGGACCTTTCCCAAAGAGGTGCTGTGTGCCCCGAATGAGTTTGTCTTTGTAAAGTGCTCACTGCAAACCCTAGCATGTACTAGATCTTCCTGGTGCTTGCTGGTGAGGTCCTGTGTGTTAACTGCTTGCTGTGTGTACAGCACGATGCTGCGGATCCATCCAGGAGCTTGGGACCAGCTTCACTTGCAGGGGAGGAGAAGCCCTTCCAGGGGGCTGTGCTGAGATGGGGCAGGGCACGGTGCATGTGCTTCCTAGTCCTGTGCTCAGGTCTGGGGCGGTGGCTGGCCAGGTGATGGTGGTGTCCCAGGCTGTATGGCCTCTGCCTTCACCTTGGGACCTTGGCAAGACAGGATCTCCCCTCTCCCTGGGAACCAAGCAGAGTGCCTGCTGGGGACCTGTTTCTGTTCCCCTTCTCTTTCCTTTGCTGTCTCTGTCAACCCCAACTCTCTCCTGTTATTTCCAGTACAGCGTGAGGTGTTAGTTTTGACGACAGTGACGGGTCCAACTTCATTTTGGAGCAGACCTTCACTGGTGATGGAAAATACCAAACTTAGTTCAGGTGACCCACACAGACACAGAAAGGACAGTAACACGGAGAGTATAACATGTGCCCAAAGTGCCCAAGCAGTTAGCACACACTCATTTATTTCACTCACAGCGACATGGCATAGTCGGTACTGAGGCTGGCTGCAGTCAGCAGATAAATCAACACCGTGGTCCGCGGGAGGTGAGGCGGCTTTGTGAGGGGCGGGCTGGCCGATGTCTCTGATTTCTTCTTAATCGGGTGGCTGCACACACACAGCCTGTCTGGCACTGTGCCGTAGCAGGTGAGGAGGCGAGGGCTGGAGTAGCACCCTTTATAGGACACTTACGTGCCCGGCACAGGCCACCGCCTTTGCACCAGTGATGCCAGCCCTGTTGACAGCAGTCCTGGAAGGCGAGTGCACCCCTGCGCCCTCCCGCCAGAGACAGGATGCAGAGAGCCCAAGGCCCTGAGCCAGCCGCGCTTCTTCCTGTCCTCAGGTGGCAGCACTGGGTCTGAGCCCAGGTCTGTGCTTTTGGGAAGGTGAACTTTTCATTTGGGTTTAAATTCCTCCCTCTTTCGGACTGCTGAGAAGCAAAGCAGGCAAGGTCCCTGCCTTAAGGAGGCCACAGCTGGTTAGTAAGCGTGTACCCAGGTGAACGTGACCGAGCAGCTCTGCAGATGGTGCAGGCGGACAGTAAGGAGGGGCGCTGATCGCAGAGGGAGCTACCGCACTTCCTGGGTCCTCGGGAGCCACCTCTCTGAGGTCCAGGGAAGACCGCAGCTGTGCACAGAGCGGGGCCAAGAGAGTCCAGGTGCAGAGGTGGGCAGAAAACGTCAAGCCTTCGAGCAGAGGAGGCCACAGAAATCGGAGCACCGGGGCTGGGGAGAGGCAGGAAGAGGCAGATCAAGCAGGTGTTGGCGAGGAGGTTAGGAGGTTTGGGTTTTCTTCCAGTTCCCTAAAAGTTAGAATAAAACAGTCGTGTGACATGGAGCAGCCCCTGTGCAGCTGCGGGTCCCCGGTTTGTGATTATCAGTTAGTTACGTGCAACAGTCCCTACCCGCCTTACCCCTCAAGGATGGCTTAAGTGTCACACATCTCAGGACAAACTGGAAGCTTTGTCAGAAGCCATAGAGGAAGATGGCCAGTTTACCCGACATTTCATCAGAGGGAAAAGACTGACGGTAAAGGAAAGGAAACTGAGTGTCGGAGTTCCTGAATGTTGAGTCTCTCGTTGACTAATAGTAATAAAATGATAATAAATATTCAGTAAGCTCTTGCTATGCCAGAAACTGAGCTAAGCTCTTTAAATGTATTATCGTTTAATCCTCACAACATTATAGAGGACATGGACACTATTATTCCCTCCATCTGACAGTTAAGGGATGAAGAATAGCAGAACTCAATGAGTTGCTCAGGCAGCAAGATGTTGATTTTTATTCTGCACAGGAAGCCCAGAGTGAGGGCAAACTGGTGCTAGTAAGGTGCTGAGGAAAGTTGAGAGCCTCAGATACTTCTGCCTTTCTGCTGTATCCTCCTTAACGTGGCGTTTTGGTTTCTCATGATCTTTTTTTTTTTTTTTTCCTGCACCGGGGATTGAACTCACAACCTCGTGCCTGTCAGACAGGTGCTTAAGTCACTGAAATAAACTCCCAGCCCTGGTTTTTTTTGAGGCAGGGTCATACTGTGTGGCTCAGGCTGGCCTTGGGCTCGCATTGTAGTCCAAGCAGGCCTCAAACTCACAATGCTTCTCCTACCTCAGCCTCCCGAGTGCTGGGATTAAAGGCGTGCACCACCACGCCCGGCTCTGGTTTCCCATGATTTTGACCCTGCTGCCACAGCTCTAAGTTTTCTCTTTTCATTGCCAGATCAGAAGGAAGCAGAGAAAACCGAAAGGAGGACAGTCGTTGGATGGGTAACAATCTTCACTTGTCGGGGTTTGGCCTTTGTGAGTAAGAAATCATTTTTCAGAACATTCATGTGTATCTCCTGCTCCTCTAGCTGGGTCACCTAGCTGAAAGGGAAGCAGGAGTCCCATGTCCTGTTTTCTGGCCCAGTCTTTCTGGTCTGTTTCTCCACTTCGTAGTCTTACCTAGCCTTTCTAGTCTTTGTAGTTAGCAGAGATAGAAGGACGACTGTTGGAGAGCCAGCTGTCTGGTTCCTTTTCTATCAGTGCTGGGACAAAATACCTAACACCCAAAGTTAAGGGATAAAAGGTTTATGTAGCTCATAGTTTGTAGCGGTTTCAGTCCGTAACCAGCTGGCTCCAAGTTAGGGTGGCTTGGCAGAGAGTTCATGGCAGCAGAAGATAGTGAAAGTAGGAAGAGCAAAAGGGAGAGCAAGCCTCCTTTCCTCCCTTGTATTGTATGCAGACCACCTGCCCCAGGGTGGGTCCTGTATGTCCACACCATCTCCATGTCCCCACCCCTGCCGTGTGCAGACTCATGATGTGTACAAATGAGGACCCTGGGCCCCTGCTGAGTCACTCAATTAAGCGTCTAAACTTCTCAAGTTGACACAATTTATCAGCCGTTACATCAGCCCACCGGTTGTGCCCTGGTCACAGAATTTGTACATGTGAAACGGAGTATTTCATCTCAGCCACTTTACCCCAGAAGTCCCATCCTTTTCCATGGTGGCCAGGGTGCCTCCCTGCTGGGGACAGGCTAGGGAATCTTGGACAAGAACTTCAAGCTCTCTCTGCCACTACTTCTTATTTGTAAAAAAGAAATGATGAGTATTTAAGAAATAGGATGATTGGGAGGACAAAGCCAGACAGGCCAGGTGCCGTAGCATCTGGCACAACAAGGGCCTGTCAGCTGTTCTTGTTGTCCTGCTGTTGTCCTTTCGGTTAGGAGATTCTGGACCAGGAGTTATGGATAGAAAGAGTCAAGCGAAGTGCAGCCCCGCCTTTGCTGTCTAGGAGCTCTTCTGTTCATGCTTTTTCAGAAATAATAACTTATGAGGTGCTAAGTTCCAAAAGGGGTGAGGGCAGCAGTGGCCTATGGTAGGGAGTAGTGCAGGTACTGGGGTGAGCAGAAAGAGATGGGCCAGGTAAGTCGGTGGTGTCTGCTGAGCAGTGATGCTGGGTACCCGAGACGGGGCTCCCTGGGACAGGAGACGGAAAGGCATTCCTGAAGGAGAGCAGCGTTTGCTGCGTGGCCTCTTGGTGAACTGCGACCACGTCCCACCATCTGCAGAGTAGCGCTGGGGTCAAGGCCAGCCAAACAGCCAGCAGCAGTCTCCTCCCCTCTGACAGGCACCGCCCAGACTTTCAGGGTAAGGCGAAGC
>RJWM01016136.1:0-46111 GCA_004363535.1 Dasyprocta punctata | reverse complement strand
ACTATTTAATAAATCATGTTGAGATAATTAGCAATCTTCATGGAAGTACAATAAATTTAGTATCCTATTTCATAACATATACAAAGGCAAATTTCATACTAATGATCAAACACTTTTTTGCTAGATATAAATTAAGTGTTTGAGGAGAAAATTAAGTCATAACTTCTGTATCATAAAGATATGAGTAACAATGTTTAAAATAACAGTAAACTAAAGCAAGTCTTAGATCAGAGGTGTATTTCTATATTGCCATTATGCATTGGTGTTGAAATACGTTCGTGAAAAACAATGAATATAGAATTCTATAAATCATTATTTTAAAAAACTGGATGGTACTATTCTAAAATTACAAATATATGAATGGTCAATTCACAGAAGAGGAAACAGTAATGAAGCCCGAGGAAGTGCGCGAGTGTGGATAAAGTGCATGAAGGCTGAATTTAAATTATTCTTCAGTATTTTACATTGAACAGATTGACAGAGTTTGACAGTGTTAATATCAAATGCTGGTGAGGATGAAGAGAAGTAGAACTGCAAATCCCCACGAGGACATTGTCAGTTTCCGGAGCGGTTCTTTTCTGGAAGACACTTCAGGTGTCTGTGCAGCTATAACAATACATCTCAGACTGGATAATGGGTGTGTAATAGTAAAGTGTTTCCCATTAATGTGAAGAGCAAGGTGCCAGCAGGACTGGCGTCTCAAGAGGGCTGCACCTTGTAGCTGAGTCCTGCAGGGGGCAGTGCTCTGTCCTCCTGGTGAAAAGAACAGAAGCTCCAGCGAGCCCTTTAACCCTCAGGATTTCTATGAAAGTGCTGATCCCATTCCTGAGGGCAGAATCCTTGACTTAATCACTTCCTAAAGTTCATACCTCTTAGAAGGATTATTTGGGGAATTAAATTTCAAAGAATTTGGGGAGTGATACCATCATTTAACCACAGTAGTGGTTTTACTACTTTTTAAAATTGTGTGAATGCTATCAACTGATTTTTTAAAAATTCAGAAGCAAAGCTGTAATTTGCTTGTTGGAAGAATTTATAGCTGTGTACATTATAAAGTAAGACTATATCTTTGCAGACTTACGATGCTTCATTATGTACATGTGCAAATCTACCAAAAATGAAAGCCATTATTTTCTGTATGCACTAGTAAAAATGTGGTGTAAAAAGAAAACAATAAATAGTGTCTCTAATTAAACAAGAAATTTCGAACATGAAATTACCCACAATTACTCTGTTTTGTTTTGTTTTGTTTTTTTGTACTAGGAATTGAACTCAGGACCTTACACTTGCCAGGCCGGCATTTATGCTGCTGACCTATATCCCTGGCCTCCAATTATTATTCTGATTCAGAGTGCATACTATGTAAAATAATCTCTTGATCTGATAGTTTGTGACCCTCATTTCTTAATACTCAATTTCTAATATCGAGGTTAAAAGTTTAGATCTGTGTGATAATCCTAGTATAATTTGATCAGATGTATAGAATGTTAAAGTTGACTAAAGAAATATGATCAGATAATTGACTACATGAAAGGATTTTCAAGATTCTAAACTAGAATTTCTAAATAAATTATGCTTTACTACGGAGAAGATAAAAAATAAAATAAATCAGATCTTTCAACAACCCTAATTGGTTACTTAGGCTATTACAAAAGTGTCACAAAAGCATTTAGCAACATCGAATCAAGGGTCACTCAAGACTTGACAGTAGTCAGCACTTCAGTTAAAAGCAACAACTAATGATATTAGTGATTACTCAACTATGAGATGCTTGTGTTGCTTTTAATTTTCTCACATTAATTTTATTTTTATGAATATGAAATTCTGTTTTATGTCTTTCTGCATAAGATCAGCGAACATCACAGTAATGCTATTAATATTAATAAATGTGAATATATATATTTAGGCTTAAGAAGACAAGGAAAAAAAACAATTTTGGAAAGCACTTAAGGAAAACAGGAAGTAATTTTGGCTTTCTGAAAGCTTTCTGAAGATTATGAATATCATGGTAAGAAAAGGAACAACAATTTTGTATTAAAAGGGAGATGGATTTTAACTTTACTATTCTAAGTCGAAAGTCTTACTTCAGCTACATCAGGTTATTTTTGTTGAGCTCTGTGGACAGTGAGGGCATCATTCCCGCCTCTCCGTCTTGTTTGGGTCCTATGTAAAGCACTGGGTTCACCGTGTGAGCTCTCGGTCCTGGATCCGCCATGGAGCGGGACATGAATTAGCCTAGCCGAGTGCGAAGGAGAAAGATGACGACCTGGCCCTGCAGAATCCCGCCATCAGCAGACTGCAGCTTCTGCTCTTGCGCTTTTGGACATCTGGAGCTGCCAGGAGGGAAGACAGAACGCAGAGGGCGGGAGGAGCAGAGGCTGTGAGAGTCCTCGGAGGGGCGGGAAGCCTGGCCGTCCGCACCCCAGCCGCATCCCAGGCCCGGGGTCGCCCCGCCTTCACCACGACATTGTGCAGCAGCGCACAGTCGCTCCTGAAGGCAGCGCAGGTCCCGCCAAGTCTGCTCAACCCGGGAACCCAGGAGGGACAATAGAAATGTTTGCTGTTTCAGCAATAAATTGGGGTGTGGCACACATCCCCTCAAAGCCTTGCGTGCTCAGAGGCAGGCTTTGGCAGGTGACTGGATCACGGGGATGTGCTCGGCGTCAGTGGGTCAGTCCACTGATGCCATCCTAGCCGACTTGCTGCGAGGGAGGAGGCGGGTCGCTGGGGCTGCCCCAGAAGTCTTGCTTATTTCTTCACTCTCGCGCTCCACCCTTCATTCCCTCTCTCTTCCCACCACGATGCCAGGAGCCGTTAACCCCCCGGTGCGCTCTGCCTCGCCATCCTGTCTGGCAGCCAGCTGGCTGCGGACTAAAACCACTGCCACCTGTGAGCCAAACAAACCTTCATTTGTGAGTGTGGGGCACTGTGATCAGCAGTGATATATAATTGGACTGTTTATTTCAAAATGTTTTATAAAGCTTTCACTCATGAATTACAAAAGATCTTACTAAGTTTGATTAGGTACCAGCCGACGAACTGAGGGTACAATGGTGAGCACAAACAGTAAAATCCCTTCTCTCATGAAATTAGATGCTGGGTGACAAAAATAATACACTGTGAAGGAAAGCCATGAAAGGCTGCGATGCAATTTGATATACATCAGCATGGTCTTGAGGCCTTGGAGGATGCAGTTTGAGTTGAAATCAGAAGGACAGGCAAAGGTCAGCTAGGTAAAGCGACAGTGGTAGACACATTTTGAGGCTGAAAGGCAGTCTGTACAAAGGTTCTCTACTAGGAAAATACTCAAGGCCCTTGGAGGTGACTACTGAGGTCACAGCACTGGGCACTCCCAATGGGCGAGTTGAACACGTAGGTTTGATAAGGGACAGATTAAGCCAAGCCTTGTAGGTCTCAGTAGGTAAGAACTAATCTAGTTAAAAAAGAACTAATTTAGGAACAAAGTGTTCTCTCTCTTCAAGAGGGTTATTTGGATTTGTGTGTGTGTGTGTGTGTGTGTGTGTGTGTGTGTGTGTGTGTGTGTGTTTATGTGTTTTGGTAGAGAGGAGGGCTGTCTTAGAATACAGACACTGATTTGCAAGGCACATCGAGGTACAATTAATTTGAATATTCAGAAACTAGACACCGTGATTTAGTGGTTTTTAAAAAATATCTTCTTCATTTTGAGTGCAAAGAATCCATGAACTAGTGTTTAGAAACCACAGCTCTGGAGGAGGAAGAACCACAATTTCCCAATTTTATAAACAATAGCTGGAGACAGTGCAGTTAAGCAACTCGCCGTTGGCTGTGCAGTGAGAAAATCCCAACAGAGGCTTCCTCCTGGAGCCGTAGCTAAAGCCATGTGCTAGGGGGTATGTTAATCTCATCCCTATTTTGATGTCAGCAAGTTGTTTGTTTTCACATTTAAACAGAAGAAATTAGGCTACATTCTTCCTTCAGTCGCTCTAAACAATTTAAAACCTTTTGTTTACTTCACTTCACAGATCTTGGATCTTGGAAATGAGCCCCAGTGAGTGTGAGTGAGTGTGCAAATGGAGAACTCAGTGGAGCTCCTCACCATTCACGGTTGCTTGCTGCTGCAGCGCACATCAGCTATGTCACCCACTGACGCTGGTCTTCTTTTCAATCCTCTAATCATGCCTCAGAGAAGCTAAGATCCTGTAAAGGAATAAATGACCAGGACACATGGATTTATTTCTCAATGAAGAGCAGACCCAGGAGCGGATGTCTGAAGCTGACCTGGTTGGAAGTAGCCCGCTAGAGCATATGGAATTGCATGAGAGCTGAAAATAGGTTTCAGTGTGAATGTATAACTGACTCAAGTGAAGAGTTAAGAAAAAATGATCAATTAAAAGGAAAAGTTGAGAGGTTTACCAGCATTGAAAATAAGGCAAGAACTGATGTGAATCTGTGGAACCCGATTTGGAAAAAAGCCTAAATCTCAGGAAATTTGTTTGAGTGTGAGGAAGGAAGTAGTGCAAAGGCTAAAGAAATAAAAAAAGCTAAAATTACTTTAGGGTCTTTTGAGGAGTTTTCTGGGTTGACTTGCTAAAGAGGGCATTTTCTTGGTTTTTATTTTTTATTTTTTTCTTGCTTTCCTACATTTAGCATGATCCAAACTATTTAATCTGTCGTGTTTTTCACGCTGAACTAATTAAAGAAAAATGTTCCGAATACAACCATTGTATTTTTTTCCTGTGAAATACCTGCCACAGACTAAATTGTTTTTATAATTCAGTTTAGTGCAGCAAATGAGAAAATAGGTATATTATACACTGAAAAGGCCTTTAGTCACTAAGAAACATTGAGAAATTAAATTCACAAAATTGCTTCATAAATACTGCTCAATGCCAAGAGATTTTTAGACAAGAAAATTTCAAAGTATTTTTCATTGAAATAAAAAATTAGTGTTCTTTCCTATATATACAAATTTTATTTTTTGAAAATTTGTCCTTGGTTGTCATTGAATCATAGTCTGAGACATGAGTGATTAACACAGCAAATAAAGGTACAAGGTTTTTCTACTTTATTGTCTAGAGGACAATTTATAGTTGTCTTACCACTACTGACGAATAAATGTCTGACAAATGGGAAGTATTTTTCACAATTGGTTCCTAGAAAACCAAACTTGTGCAGAAGTACCTCCATCGCAATTTTGTTTTACATGTGAATTTGATTCATTTTAAGAAGTATTGCCTTTTTGAGGAATCTCCATGTTGATTTCCACAGTGGTCACACCAGTCCACACTCCCACCAACAGTGGAGTAGGGTTCCTTTTTCCCCACAGCTGCACCAACATTTGTTATCAGTTGATTTCTTGATGGCAGCCATTTTCTCTGGAGTGAGATGAAATCTCAGTGTTGTTATAATTTGCATTTCTCAAATGATCAGAGATGTTGTTGAGCACTTCTTCATGTATTTATTTGCTATTTGTATTTCTTCATCTGAGAAGTGTGTGTTCATTTCAGATGCCCATTTTTGGATTGGGTCTTTGAATTTGGGGAGCCTGATGTTTTCCAATTCTTTATATGTTCTGGATGTAAGTCCTTTGTCTCAGGGACAGCTGGCTAGAATTCTTTCCTAGTCTGTGGGTTTTCTTTTCACTTTATTGGTGATTTCTTTTGAAGTGCAAAAGCTTTTTAATAAAATGAGATCCCAGTTGTTGATTCTTTGAAGTACTTCCCTTGCAGTTTGTGTTTTGTTCATGAACACTTTGCCTACCATCAACCACAGAATGGATGAAAAAGATGTATTTTTATACAACGGAATACTACTCAGTTATAAAAAAGATGATCTTGAGGATTTTACAGGTAAATGGATGCAACTCAAGACAATACTCATAAGTGAAATAAATCAGACTCATATTTGTAAATATTTTTTGTCTCCCTAGTGTAAAAAATAAAAAATAACTTTAAAAAACTGAAAGAGTAATAAGATCCAAAATGTACAATAGATATCATAATAAGGAAAGGGAAAGAAAGTGCTCAAAATACATATAACTATATGTATGTATAAGTATGCAAGATGGATAACTATACTACTAATTCTGTTAGTTCATTAGAAAGAATAGTTTGTGTTGTCATTGTTTGACTTTTTTTATGCCTAGATCTCATAACTTGAACAACCACTTCTAAAATAACAATATATAATATATTGACTATGATTTCTTACTTTTTTTTGAAATTTTGTATTACTTCTACCACTTTTTGTTTTGCTTTTTTTATTTTATTTATTAATTTTTTTTCTTTTTTTTAATTTTAAACAAAAAGGAAATGAAATCAAAACATAGCAATTTCACCCCAACCAACAAAACAGCAACAATCATCAGCATATTGGATATTCCTGAAAAATATGTAAGACAAAAAATACAGACATGAAACATTATCTAACTAATTGTTAACACAATTGTTTTCAAATGAACGTTTCACATTAAAAATAAAATCTGAAGGTGACCCTGAAAAAATTACAATTAACTCAAAATTCTTTTTCTCTGACTGTCACAACTAAAATTTCATATACATAGATTTTATTTCAGATGACACAATTTTCTCCCCAGAAGATCCCCAAAACTCCACACCTGTCTTTTTATGACAGCAATGTATTGAGGTCTCCCAATACAGTTGTATTAAGGCTTACTTGATTTTTCATGTCAATTAATAATTGTTTTATATAACTGGTGGGCTAGTATTTGTTACATTATTATCTCTTCCTCTTAGATTGTTCCCTTACCAATATATAATGACCCTTTTTGTCTCTCTTAATCAGTCTTGGCTTAAAATCAACTTTATCTGCAAATAGAGTAGCTACCTCTGCTTTTTTCTGGACTCCTGTTGCATGGAGTATTGTTTTCCATCCTTTAACTTTCAGTCTATGAGTATCTTTTTGAATTAAATATATTTCTTGTATATAGCCTGTTGCTAGATCTTGCTTCTTGATCCATTCTGCCAGTCTATGTCTTTTGACTAATAAATTAAGACCATTAACATTGATGGTTAAAACTGATATATATTGACTTATCCTTATCATGTTGCTTTCTTTTTTCTGGTGGATTCCTTCTATTGGGGTTCGTGGAACTGTAATAGTTATCACCCCTTTCTAAAATGTCCTTCGAAATATTTTGGAGTGCTGGTTTGGTGGTCATGAATTTCCTCAACTGTTCTTTATCATGGAAGTATTTTGTTTCTCCCTCTATTTTGAAAGATAGTTTTGCAGGATATATTAATCTGGGTTGAAAGTTGTTTCCTTTTAGAACTTGGAGTACTTCAATCCAAGCTCTCCTTGACTTGAGAGTTTGTGCTGAGAAGTCCACTGTAATTCTGATGGGCTTTCCTTTATAAGTGATTTGTTTCTTTTCCCTAACAGCTTTTAAAATTTTATTCTTGTGTTGAATTTCTGGAATCTTGACTATGATATGCCTGGAAGTAGATTTTTTTATCATTGTTAATTAAAGTTCTATATGCCTCACTTATTTGTATGTCAAATTCTTTTTCTCTACCAGGAAAACTTTCAGATACCATGTCTGTAAGGATTTTCTTAATGTCATTTGTAGTATCTCCTGCTTGTTCACTGACTCCAATTAATCTTAAGTTATTTTTCTTTGTCTCATCAAGCAACTGCTGGATTAATATCTCATGATCCCTTGCTAGTTTTGAAGAATCTTTCTTTTCCTGGTCACTAACTGTGAGCTTGTCTTCAATATCTGAGATCCTGTCCTCACATTGGCTTAATCTGCTTTGAATACTTTCAATAGAGTTTCTATTTTCCTGGATATCTACTTGAATCTGCTTTATGGAATCCATTTGCTTCCTATGTTGTCCATCCATAATTTGCTTAAGCTTGTTTATTTATTTATTTTTTTTGTCTGTGTGTACTCTAACATCACTAAGCCTGGTGTGTATTTTGGTTATCTCTGTGATGATTTGAGAGATTATTTCTGATTTCATTTTTTCCAAAGCCTCATTCAACTGCTTTGTTACCACTTCTAAGAAACCTTGTAGGGGGCTTTTGGATTTTCCAGCCTCATTGTCCCCTGGGTTTGCTTTTGGTGAATTTGGTGTCTGGGGTTGTGACCTGTTTAAGTGTCTTCTCATTTCTTTTCTTTTTTAGTTTAATTCCTAAAGTGATACCTGTCAGTTGCCTGCAGTGGGTTACTTTAATGGTGGTATTAAGGACTTCCAGGTGATGAGCACTTCCCGGAGATATCTTCCAGGTGTAACTTGTTCCTGGACTCTGAGTCTACTGGAAAATCCCACCTCCTCAGTTTGTGAGAGATGAGAAACCACTACTCACCTAGCCCAGTCCCTAGTTCCTTGGCACCATACCCCAGCCCTCTCTGTGACCCCCAGTCAATCCCAGTCCTAGACCAGCAAGGCCAACAGCTCAACTGAGTCAGTTCTGGTTGTAGTGGCACCCACAGCACCAAACACAGCCAACAAAGCAGTAAACTGATCCAAGCCCTGATTTACAGCCCCAAACCATATAAACTGAATTTATAACCGTACAACAGATGCAAAACAATCATATACAATGCTCAGGTTCACAAAATGTCAATTCTGTCCCCAAGGATGAGGACCCAAAATGAATTTTAAAAAAAGCAGAAAAGTGGGAAAAGGGAAAAGAGACTGCAAGTAGGTTGGAGAACAAAAATGGGTCCACCAACTCAGGGAAACCACTGTAGAAGACTGAGGGAAAAGAAAGCCAAAAGAGACAGAAAAGAGAAAAAGAGAACAGAACAAGACCAGACCCAATGGAGGGCAGAAACCACACTCACACACACACACACACACACACACACACACACACACACACACACAAACACATAAAGTCCACTTCTGAGGTTCTCTCTGGATTCACTGGTAAACAGCCTGTGGAGACAGCAACCCAAATCGTGGCACTGTATCCCCACAAGCCAGCAACTGTTTGTGGATGGAGCAGTAGACAACCTTAGCAGGCCTGCCCTGAGAACAGCCTCCTCGGCTCACAGCCATCCAAGCAGTCTCCGTGGGTGTGCGCCCAGCTAGGTACTGCTGGCTGAAGCTGGCAACAGTTTTAGCCCCAGGCATATCTGGTCAGATTCAGGAATGGCTTCAGGCAAATCACTCTCTCCCATGGGAGGACCAAGCCCTCTGCACTCACGGCCAGCCAGCACAGTCCTCCTCACCCACTGCTCTCCTCCACCGAGGAATGGCTACGCAGAGGTCCCAGGGTCGCCAGCTGCCACCAACACCACGACCGTGTGCTGCTGGGCTCCAACAGCTCCCCTCGCGCAGTATGTCCGGCTCCGGGTGAAGGTTCTGCCAGCCACCACCTTCTTCTTAATTGAATTTTTTTCTTTTTGCTCTCTCTGTGGGGTTTGATTCAGACTTCAGGCTTCTGGGTCCACGGAACCCATCTCCCTCCTTTTTGTCTTCCTCAAGATAGAGTGTTCTCACGTTTAGATGGTGTCTCTCAGAGAGGCTGTTTTCCCTGCTTCCTACTACTCTACCATCTTCCTGGAAGTTGACTGTTGTTTTGCATTTTTTAAGAAAAAAAGAAGTATTGCCTTCATGGTGAAGTGGTATTTCAGGTCTCCATACATAAAATACATCAAATGATGAAAGCAAAAGAGAAAGATTCCATATTGTGGAAGGATTTTGCACACAGAGCTTTACTATGGTGTGCAGCTACTTTTAACTATTTTAAATTATTGTGATTATGTGTCACCCAAATACTCAGAAATTATATAGGTTAATTTGGAATTTATATAGGTTAATTATATTGGCTCATTTGGAAGTAGCATAGGTATTTTTAAAATAAATTACTTTTTTCAGTGTTATGTTAGTAAAATTTGAGTATTCAATGTGTCAATTTTGTCCTTTAAAATTATATACAGGTGTATTTCCATATTTAAGATCTATAAACCTGAGGAGACAGGTGTCTAAACATTGGGCACATAAGTAATAAGCATGCATAATTCAACAACGATCACTGATAATATGTTTGTCCACTGCATTAGCTCAATCTGCTTCTTTGTAAACTACAGCCTGGACACTGAGGAAATTTTCAATTGGAAAAATAATTCTTATACAACATTTTTCGTGATGGAAGTCTTATTTATGTGTTAATAGAGATGACATATCTTCTCACCTCCATTTTTCATGGATAAGGTGTTCCTTGTATTTTATATCCCATTGTTATTAGGTAGAGTACATATTAGTATATGAGTTAGACCACATCTCTCATTGCAAATTACAGCTTGTCTTTACAAAGTTCTTAAATTTTCATTAAGCTGCAGTAGCTTAATGGATGAAATATATATAATAGAAAAACTATGCAAATTAATTAGTGCTAAATATTAAAACTTATCAGAAAATAATTTAGGCATTGAGGTTAAGTCATTGAAGATAGTTTAAAGTCTATTTAAGTTTTTTCTCTGCCTTTTGCCTCACACAAGAGGATTTGGGTCTGACAGAAAATGATGGATGAAGAGCCCATTAAACAATTGCCTAAAATGAGAAAAAAAGTTCTAAATTTTAATTCAAAAGTAAGTATTTGCAGATCTATAGTTAAATTTAAAGTTTAAATATGAGTTTATAGGTCTTGTCAATTTTGTGATGAGATTTATCACTATTTCATATTTTGATGCTCTTGTAAAAAATTGTTTTGTTTTTGTTTCTCACCATTAAATACAGTTACTAAGAAAAAAATGTTTAAAAATATGAGTTTATAGCCAGTACTTCCTAAATTCCCACTAAATTGCCATAAATACATGACAAACTTATAAATTCACAGAAAAAATGTGAGAATAAAGATAACACAAAAGTATAGATGTCAAGAAAATTTCCAAAAAAAAGTGATTGGATGAATTAAGAATGAATCAGCAAAATATAAAACCTGGAAATTTACAAGTTACAGAGAAAACAACCACACAAAACAAACTAATTTGTACCTTGCAGTGGCCTCAAAAGAAAAATTGGGTGGTTGATGCGTGTGAAAAAAGGTATAGTATAGTTTGAGAAACAAACTACCTATATGTCACCCAATCCACTAAACCAGGTCAACATCACTTTTGTATTCTTGGAGGGGAAAAGGAGGTTTATAAACTAGAGAATCTGAACAAATAGAATCAGACTGCCTGCTCTAAGATATTATTGTAGGAAAGACTTTCTCTTCTCCAGAAAACTGAAAACCTGAGTGGTAAGTGAGAGTTCATCTGAGAAAAGTGACCCTTCCTACTTCTTTACTTTAATTAGATAGGAGAACCCTGATAGCCAAGTTTATTTCCACTGTCCTACACTGAACCCATGAACACAGACACACACATGAACACACACACACACACACACACACACACAAACACACATGCGCATACAATGACACCAGTAAAATATTGTGACACCAACAAATAAGACCTAATCAATGGATTGGTTCATACCAGCTTTTCTTACTCTAAGGCCTCAAACAACCAGTCATATCCACATGAAGGGCCAACCATTCATTTTCTAGGCTACCATAGCAACTGAAATGAAATGTTTTAAATTAAAAGAAATTCACTTTCTCCCAGTCGAGAAGCATAAGCCTGAAGTCAAGGTGTTCACAAGGCCCTTCTCCCTGTGAGGCTCTGAAGAAGAACTCCTCTTCACCCCTTCCTCACTTCCGGGGTAGTCGGCTGTCCTCGCTGTCTTCAGCTTGTGGCTGTGCTGCCCTGATGCGGCCATTGCACATGTTTTCCTTGCTTTGCGTATCACTGGGTCTGAGCCTCCCTCTTTGCTTGGTCGTTGTGCCTATAGCCCACTCTAATCCCAACCTTATGTAACTAATTTCATGAGCCAAAAACTCTGTTTCCAAATGAAGCCACATTCTGAGATTCTGTATGAACATGAATTTTGAGGAGTTAAAATACAACCTGGTCTACATAGTGCGACCCTGCCTCAAAAAACTAGGGCCGGGAGTTTGGCTCAGTGCCTTAAGCGCCTGCTCTAGCAGGTGCGAGGTTGTGAGTTCAATCCCCGGTGCCAAAAAAAAAAAAAAAAAAAAAATACAACCTGGTAGGGAATCCCTAACTTTTCCCGATTTAAGTCTGAATAGATGGTGTCATAGATATTTGTTTCTCTGCCTAATCTTATTTTGGTAGTGGAGTAAGGCAATCTGATTTACAGAGACAGATTCATATAAAGAAAGAGAAACGATTTCTAAGCACAAAAAAGAAGTAAGTCAAACAAGAAAAAACAGGTATATGCTATGATAAATTTTCTTCTATAAAATTTTATATCTTGAATATATTTTGCTTCAGTTAATAACACAGAATATGAGCATTACAAGATATTTCTGAAAAATTTGATTGGTGTGAACTGAAATTTATGCTTATCTAGAACTGGTAACATTTTCATATTTTATATGAGGAAGACAACTTAGACATACCAATGATTTCTGTATTTATATTCTTCAAATACAAAATTTCTTTATAATATCAGAATGAAATGTATTAAAAACATTATTTCAACCACATAGGTATACATTCCTTCAGTTATAATATGAAGATACAGTCTTTACCTCTGCTGTACTATAGATTTAAAGAATAGATTTTCTGAAAATAGGATTTCCCTGTCATTTAATGTTTATTTTCTTTAAAAAATTATATTTCATTTTTCCCAAGAAAACATCAATCAAAATGATAAATGCAAAAACCAAGCATTTGCAGGCAGCTTTGAATAATTTAATTTTGTAGAGAATAAAAAATAACTATGGATTGATCTTCCTTCTGTTGTATTAAAAGCTTGAATTCAAATGTACAGTTCACATGTTTGGCATTCATTAGTTCTAGTTCCTTTCAATATGATTTTTATTGCATTTTGCATTTCATATTTATATTTATACATTCTACATATGAAGGTGTAATGGTTAAGAAAGTAGTTTTCACTTAACTCAGACTCCTAATACATGCAATATCTGACAAACTAATCCCATGCCTCATTATTTTTATTTGAATAGGGATAATAGTATCTACTTTATTAGATTATTGTGAGATAACATGCTAACAGCATTTAACACCATGCCAGAAATACTCTTTCGTATATTAATTCATGTATCTTTTCTAAACACTTACTACGCATATATTATGTATCATTGTGTACGATTTAATTTTGAAATACATTGCTAAACAAACAAATATAAAATACAGTTTAATAGACTATAGGATCAGCAAATACCCAATGAATGGGAATACATTTGCTATAACTGTAACTAGCTACAGAGATAAATTATAGCTTTAGATGATCCAGGTAGCAGTGGGTAGCTATGAACTCATTCAATTTTGCTAGCCTTAAGAAAGGAGAAAAAACTATTAAGAAATATTGTGTGCACCTACCAACTCATCACAATAATCATAACATTATATACTACAAGTATGTACTAATAAATAGGCACATTTTTGTTAGCATTAGATGAACCTCAATACTTTCATCCACACATGTATACTTTTTAGGTCACACCTGTATGTTACTCGAACTGCTGTGTCTTCCGTATACTACATATGTGTTTGAACTCTTAACTCAGACTATCAACTTATCATACATTAGGATGCCTACTCAAACAGTGAAACAAATGAAAGTCTTCAGCAGCATAACTGCAATGTACTGCAACTAGACTGGCAGACCCTCCCTTCACATGCATGCCCTGTTGCAATCTAATTGTGAGTCAACAGAGACAAGATTTAATATCTGTTCACCTTGGTATTCATCAAAATCATGAGGACAGTGTTTTAAAATCAAAATAAGTATCTCTGGAACTGAAATTAGTTCTAAAGATTTGGTGTTCAGTCACTGATAATGTTTTGATCAGCAATTTGCACTTTTCTTACATAATGAAAGAGTTAAACAGTATAATTGGTCATTTCCCTGTCCTGTTTACAACTGTACCAAATATTTACCTTTATAACGGTCGCCATTATATGCAGTTAGGATTTTTCTCGTAGGTGGCAGAGTGTGTTGTATCATTTTGTTTATAGTGCCTTCTTGGTACATTTACACTTTCAGCAAGTAATTGTTCAATAAAAATGGCCTGTAGATTAAAATGCTTCATTTTTATGATGTTTATTATATACATTATAATAACTTTATGCATTAACTGCATCCTGCCTATTTCAATTATTGAATGGTACTTATTCTCCCCTGAAACGTTTGGGAATGCATGTGTAATTAGAGAAATATATTTTTATGAGGTTCGCTGAGTAAATGATTTAGTAAGATTTTCCACACACCTGTACAAACTCATTGGAAAGCAGAAGATATAGAGCTGTTTGCCTAGTAGAAAAGCAATAAAACAAAAAATATTTGCATTATGTTTTTATTTCCAGATGGCACTTTGTTACAAAAGTTGAGTCCAACTAAATTATTGCATAAATGTGTGTTCTTTAAAAATAGAGCTACATAGATATACTTTTAAAATTCAGGAGACTGAGTTTGCACTATTCAAATTATACAATTAACAGTTGAGTAAAATTGAGTATCAGTAATTTTCTTTTCTTTTGGCTTCATAGAAAATCAGAGCTTCACATACAAGGAGTCTCTTGTCTGGTTCAACATAAATTTCAAGTCTAAATGATTGACCTGTTCAACAGAAGAAAATGCCTCTGAGCATACAAAAATATTTGTGGATTAATCCATATCAACCTCTTCAAAGGCTTATTTAAAAGACATTTATAGGAACAGCACAGAAGGTTAGGGAGATGAAAGAACATGTTTCCAATGAAAAAAAAAGAACAGTGTTTCTTTTATTATTTTTCTTAGTACCAGTATCCTTTCACTACCATTGCATGATGTATCTGCCTTCTAACCGCTGTCACAGAGAAACTCTAACGTATGAGAGAACTGAGCCAACAGACATGACTTTCTTGATCATGTACGAATCCAATCTGAAAACTCCGAACTGATGACCAGCTTTCTATTTCACAGGTGATGCCAGCCTCAGCCTCCTTCCATTTGGTGCATTGCCGTCCCCTAGGTTTCAGAGTCTACTGGATTTAATTGGAGGGTGGGGAAATTCAGGGAAATACACAAATAGCTCCACATAACTCTAAAGCACTTTAACACATAGTCCCAGGCAAAATAGTTATTTATGAATCACTGAACCACACCACGGGAAACACAAATTTATGATGGAAAATTAATCATCACTTTTTCATGTATTTAGGACTACTCTCATACAGGAAATTAAATCATCATTTTATCTATGCTTGTATTATTTCTATTATTTTTCACTTGAAATTGCATCATGGTTTAAATTCTATGTTTTTCTGTAAGAAAAGGACCTTGTAAGAATGCAGTACCATGAAGACACTATAACGAAATAGTTAAAAGATAAAATATTTACACAAATTAAGGATTGGAAATTTCTGGTTCACATTACTTTTTATAATACAAAATATTCATCTGCAGAAAAAAAGTTTGGTATTATCTGTAACATATGTGGTGGTATTCAGTTGGTATTTTCAGTTCTTAAATAAAATATATTCATTTTCATTTCCTTGATTTCCTTCTTTTTGGGACATTAAGATTCAAATTTATAGCACAGCCTAATATTCTTTATCTGATGTGAGATGCTATAGCACATTTGAATATCAGTTATGACTGTTACATTTTTTGGGCAGAAAAGCCCATTATTTTCCCATTTCTTTAATTCTAAAATTGTGACCATGGTTATAACATAAAAGGAAATTCATATTAAAATTTTTATAATGCTGCTAGTCTCAGCATAAGATCAAATAAATTTAAGCTCCCAAGATTAATAGTAGCAGTAATGTCAGTCTTGGTGATCAGAAAAGTTTGATGGATTTTAAAAAATAATTTCCTTATAAAAAGACACTACTCAAAAAGTAAAGGGAAGAATCTTTATTATACGCCCTTCATTCTAGCTTTGTCCCAGAAATTCATCTGTCCTCAACTACCCACCTTCTGTTATAGGGAATGTCTGTCATGTTTCAGGTCTATAGTCGACCATTCAATAGTTCATATTACAAAAACTAGGGTAATAATTAGCAGCCATACTGGGGCATATTCAAGGGTAAGCCACCTGGAACTCAGATGGCCACTGTTGGACAGGTACTGTACCTTTGATTTCTAGGGTCCCTGCATTGCTGCTTTGGCTCTGAAATGCCACAGATACTTGGGCATGTTCTGCTAGGGAGCAAGTGAGCACATACTGAGTGAAAGACCTGGGTAGCAGCCCCTTGATATTACTCACCCAGGATTCCTGAGGCTAACTATAAAGTGGAAACACCACAGTTTCTTTCTGTGGTATATGGGGAAGGGAACGGTTGCACCTGTCAGTCGAGATCCTTGTAGGCCTGCTTCCTTGCATTATATTTTTACTTGTCAAATGATGTCAAAATTTGGGGACAAAAAAGAGTTTAGAAGATGGAGAAAATAGCTATATACAAACAATAAATATTTTAAGAAGTACCAGCATTATACCTATGTGCCAGGCTAAGTATCAGCCTGTTTATTTGCAGGCTCACATCAAATGCAAATAATGATGATTTCTGTTCCCATTTAGCAATATTTATTTGATTTTCTGCTACTGAATTTTCCATTCTATTCTACTCACTTATCACCTGTTTCTGCACTAATATTACACTATTTTATGTCCATATAATTGCAAAATATTTTACTCTGGTATGCCATTCTTCTTCATTTTTCTTTTTAAATTTGTGAATCTTTTCTAGACTCTAAACTGTGCAAAGAATTTCTTGTATATCTAAAACTTTCAGTGAGACTTTTCATTACTGTTTCTTCACAGATTATTGAAAAGATATAATTGTTTTATTTAGTATTCTTTTGTTCTATTTATGAACATGATGTATCTTAAATTATAGAATATTTTCTTTCTTAATATACACTTTTATCCATAAAAATCTGAAGGATTTTTATTAACTTTTCTTTAATAACATTATAATCTTGATATTTTAAATTTATATTATATTTTCAGCATATTATTACTTCAAAGGGAAAACTAATGATCAATGAAAACTTCATTACATTGTAGCATGCACATAGAAGTGCATACAAATCATAAATGTAGTATTTATCACAATATGAACAAAAATTTTCTAAATCTTATTTGGATAAAGAAATAATACTCAAAATTCCCAGTGATTCTTTACTAAACACTCTTCTCCCTCTATTAAAGCATAACTACTATCTAGATTTGTAACACCAAATTTTTGTTTTGCACCATACTGAACTTTGTAAATGGAATCCATGATCATCTTTTACGTCTAGTTTCTTTAGCTCAAGATAATGCTTGTGATATTTCTTCATGTTTTTCCTCAGGCCACAACTTATTTTCATGAGTTTATTCTATTTCATTACATGCACCATTATTTGCTAATTTATCTTTACATGATAAACTTCAGAATTGTTTTAGTATTTGGTAATTATCGGTAATTCTCCTATAAATACATCGTATATGCAATATGTATTGGTGCATGTATGTGTGCATTTTGTTTGGCAATGCCTACTAATATAAATCCTGGATTGTAGGTATGTGTGTGATTTGTCAGCAGTGTATGTGAATTCCTGCTGTTCTGGAATGTCATGGAAACTTGCAGTATTTGGCAAGCTGCATCGTGTGTCTAGTTTCTCTGTCCCCATTTTCTGTGCCAAAGGCAAAGCATATACACTTTCTATCCACCATTACACTCTCAGAACCTGGCACTTGCTTTCCTGTTTGGGGAAATGTTTCCTTTAAATACTTGAGGTTGGTTTAAGTTTTCTTCATTTTGGGTTAATATCAGCATTGAACTTAATTTTTTAAATGCCTTAACCAAGAAATGAACAGGAAGTCATATCAGTAAGCACGGGAACTCTTGATCAAGCATGCTTTACAACAGGAATTCCAGTTTCATTTTCTTGAAATTCATTTTATTTGTTTTCTGAAAAAGTACTCTTTCCTATTTTTATCTCTACATTTCTTCCTTCGTTGACATCAGAATCAGTCTGGATCAAAACAGGAGACATAAATTCTATAGTAATTTGAACAGAAAAAGAACAATATAAAGAGATATTGACTTCAGTACAGGCCTAGAATAATGAGGCACTGATGAACTTGCTGTGAAGAATACAGGAATAGCTAATTTATAAAAGAGCAATATGTATATGATTTAATCACCACTGTAACTATAGCAAAGACAGAGCCCCTAAGGAAAAGTTCTCTCTGGCCCCAGCAGCAATATCCAGGCTTTTGTTGGAAAGAACAAAGCTGTGACTCATAGAATAGCAGAGAGATTGCTGTGGTGCTGGCAAATCTTGCAGGAAATTCATTCCCTTGGCTAAATGGAAATGCTGTTCACAGGGAGATGTCTCATCAGAGATGCTCCGTATGAAAGTATTTAATGGCATTGCTGGCAGAAGAGTCTGGTCGTGGGTGATGCCATCTACCTTGGATTATAGAATCCAGTTGCTAGGACAACTGTGCCCTGCAGGAAGAGGATACAAGAGAAGCTTTGGAGCTGCAGGGAGTGGTCAAGGCAGCGCCTGCGGCCCCGGGAGCCAATCCACTTCCTGCTGCATCTTTGCAGCCACCTGGCCTGACAAAGCTAACCGGGAGAGGAGCTTATGAAGAAAAAAATAATGATAAAATAAAAGTTGAGAGACTAAGATTTACTTTGACAGAGTGCAACCAGATGAATTTGCAGCTGAAAAGTAAAGTCCTTTTCGTGCTGCTTTTCCTTTGTCCCAGCATGCATAGCACAGCGAACTCCCTGTCTTCCCTTTTAATTTTTGACTGTTACTCTTATGATTCTTCTCACTGTGTGCAAGAGAGATGACTAATTCTCATCCCACTGTATGATTATTAACTTTCACAGCATCCAAAATACATAGAGCACTCAAAGGACAATTTTTTTACCTGGTGGGTACATGCTGGAGAAGATACCACCAAAAACCTAAATCTCCACATGAAGGTTTCCCTAAGGTAAGACACACTCACCTGAATGATGGACAGTTCCTCAAATCGAATTTATGGTTGTCCAGATGCTCCTCTTTTTAAATTTCTAATTTCATCATTCAGTCAATCATCCAAATTAGTAACCTAGAAGTCCCGCATCTAAAAAAAAAAAAAAAAAAAAAAAAAAAAAAAAACCTCATTCTAAATATTTAATTAATTCATCAAGTCAAAGTGACTCTATTTCTCAACTACTATTATTATTTTCTTGATTCAAGTCCTAGTCCCAGTTCTTCTGGACTATTGTGATGGTTCTTGCCCCTGGGCTTTCTGCCTTCAGTTTTGCAAGCCACAGGTTTACCCTTCATACTGCTGCCCCAGTTATCTAATAAAATGCAAATCTCTTGCTAAAATCCTCCAGAGGTTTTTTATTGCTTAAAGCAATGTTTTTTAACTTATGCTCTTCAGCATCCTTAGATAAATAAAGTGACCTTCAGGTGTTAGAGGATACTGAGTAACAGAGGGCAGGATGTTGGAAACCACATTTTCTTCTTACTAAACTGCTTAAATTTATCTCTTTTACATAATTTTGAAAATAAAAATGTGTTTGCATGGTATTCTGTCATAAGAAACTATAACCCAAATTTAGTCACACAATTCTGTTAGCACTTGTACTAGGGGATAAATTCTAAATCTTTGCTGTGGTATTGGTAACCTAGCTTTTCAGTGTTTTTTTTTTTTTTATCCCTATCTCCAAATCTTCATATTCTGCTAAGAAAGCAAAATATCAGATACAGCCATATTCAGTTACTCACATTTCTTTATGTCACACATTAAACATATGCATTATTTCAAGAAATGTCTTGAGTATTTACTGTCTGTCAGCTACTATTCTAAGTGCTAAGGAAAACGTGGTATTTAAACAGAAAAAATTTAGAAACTATCGATATACAGGATATAAATACATAAAAGTGCTATGGAAAGAAGTAGGAAATTAAGACAGGAAATTTGGAGAATGCTGTTTTAATTATCAACCTGTCATCCGGGAAAATCTAGCAGAGATGGTAAATTCTGAACTAAGCCCTCAAAGTTGGAAAGCGAAGGAAAGAATTAGACATCTGAAGCAACAGCTTTCTAAGAGAAGAGAAAGTGCCAATTACTTCATGCAAGAGCATGCCTAGGGTGTAGGAGGAATGTGGAAAAGATCATTGTGGCTTGAGTAGGAGGAAGCAAAAAGGAGAAGATGAGATTGTGGACCAGGTAAGAAACAAAGTACATGAAAAGTAAATAGGCCATAGTAATACTACTGCCATTTACCTAGGATGACATGTTCTGTCAATTTCTTATGACAGCCACACCAAAGTACAGTAAACCAAGTGGATTAAAAGATCAGAAATGAATTCTTACAGCTCTGCAATTCAGATGTCTCAGGATCTGAGCCAGCCCATGGTCCCTCTGAGGGTTGTCAGGCTAACTTCCTCTACTGGTTTTTCCTAGGTTCTGATAGAGACCACTGACCATGTTATTGCTGGTTTGTACCTGTATTACTCCAAGACCTGCTTTCAGTGGCATTCTCCCTGTATGTCCCTCTCTCCCTTTATATGTGCATCAGCTGTTTTGATTAAGGAATTCTACCCAGCATAGCTGCATCTTAACTAATTACATCTGCTATGGCCCTATTTCCTAAGGTAACTACTGGAGGACCTAGTGCTAAGATCTCATCACATGATTTTTAGGAAATCATTTCATTCAAGAGACTTTTATTCCACGATGTGACAGCAGTTACATGATGTGACTTAATATTTGATTTGAATTGATTTGATTTGATTTGATTTGATTTGATTTGATTTGATTTGATGTTGAGGACCAAATCCAAGACCTCAACTTTGCTGGACAAGTGTTCTACCATTGAGCTAAATCCCCAACTTAAATTTTAAAAAGTGTCTTTTTGCCTTCTGCATTTAAGGATGAAAACAAACCAAACTTAGAAGCAAGAAGACATATATGAGATGGGGACAGATGACACCTTGGAACAAAGAGAATAATTCAGGTGATGAGAAGTAGGAAACTTCAGATAGACCTCATAGGTCAAACTTATAGAATTTACTAGTAGTTTCAATATATGCTTAAAAGAGAGTGTTGCAGGTAATTACATTTTGAACTAAGCCAATAGACACATGGGGCTATTAACTAAGAAAGAAAATACAGGACTGGGGATTTAGCTCAGTGGCACAAGCACCTGTCTGGCAAACATGAGGTCATGAGTTTGATCCCCAATACAAATATATATATTTTAAGACATTGTTTTGTTGAAGCCAGGGAATCTGAGATATATTTTAAACAGTTTCCATGAATGTTCCTAGTCATGTCCTATACAGTTTGGCATGTCTCTGATATTTCATATTTTCACAAAATACTGATATTAGGCATACATATGCTTCCTTCGGGTTCCATAACAAATTGCCAAAAACTGGTTGACCTAACACAATAGAAGACTATTCTGTGATAGTTCAGAAGTCTGAAATCAAGAACTTTGGCAGGGTTGCATCCTTCTGGAAGTTCTGAGAAAACTTCTGTTAGGTTTCTCTTCCAGCTGCTGGCGGCTGCTGGCACTGGCATTTCTTGACTTGGGGGTGGGGGTGGGGCATCATTCCTATTTCAGCCTGCACCATCTTCTCACCTTCTTTTCTGTGGATACTTTCTCCTGCTGTTCTCCTCTAGGGGCACATTGAGTTTAGAGCCCACCCCAAATCCCAGATCACGTATTAAGATCTTTTATTGCACTCGGTGTGCCAGTTAGTCTTCATTGTTACCTTAACTGGATAGGGACTCCAAAAGCAGTGGCTGTGTCACACGGGGACTGCACTCATCGGAGGGTGAATTTACGGATTTTCGTAGCTAATCGTGCTGTTAGGTGGTGGGACCCAGTCGGAGGCAGTGGGGCTCTGGCCACACACTTTTGGGGTATATGTCCCCGGTCGGGCTCTTTTGCTGTGGTCTGCCTTCTAGCTTTACCCCGCCACACCCTTCTGACACGATGTTCCTATGCTGGAGCTCCCTGGCCGTGGACTGAAAACTCTGAAATCAGGATGGAATAAACTTGTCCTCCTGAAAATCAGAGGAAAGCCGACTAATATTTTGCCAAGATATCGTGAGTGTGTGTGTGTGTGTGTGTGTGTGTGTGTGTGTGTGTGCCTGTGTTACTGAGGACTGAACCACCCAGGGTCTTCATGGTGAGCCCACTTTTTATTTTTTAAATTTTGTTTTCTTTTAGGACAGGGTTGTTCTATGCTGCTAAATTATCCAGACTGGGCTCCACTTTGTTTTGCTCCTGTCACAGTCTCCCAGAGTGCTGGGATGACAGGCAGGCGCCACCATGACTAATGTCACGACTTTTTAACATTAAGTTTGCATTCAAAGGTTCTAAATAGCTAGATCTTTTTGGAGGCATTGCAGGAATGTAGCCAAATGTCATGAAAATATTAAAATAAGCTAGGGCTGGTAAAACACTGGGTCATGCTTGCAACTTCTGTCATAGTTTTGGTAAGTAGTGCAGACAGCATTGAAGGAATAAACAAAGTTCTCACCTAATACTTGGCTAAATCTGGGAGAAGGACAGGAGTCAACTTGTCACTCTTTTTAACCCTTCCAGTTGCAGATGCCCAATTTTTCCCCTTTCAAAGATTGTAGGCGGGGCACTTACTCAAACAATTTATGTGGGTAATAGTACATCCCTCCCTCTGATCTGGTGATGGAAGGAAAGAATTCAATCTGAACGTGCATGGCCTGATTTTACCTGCAAGATGCAAAGGACACCAGGTCTACAACTCCAGACCCTATTAGAAGAATGTGCAGGCAAATAGAATGCAGCTGTAAGTGAAATATGCACAGGAAATGGAAGCAGAGAATTTCTGCTCCTCGGTATACAGAAAGTAATCTGAATACACTTGCTATAATGATTTTATTATCAAAATTATGGTAAAAATCTTTAAAAAGTACTGTTTTTGCATTTGATAATGCAATAAGCCCTTTGGCAGCAAGGAGCTCCAATAAATTAAAGTGATTATTTCAATCAAATATTTGCTGCTGGATTGATTCCTTTTCAGAAAGTTGATAACAAACACTTACTTAGCAATGTGCTGGTTTTTTCTTCTGTATATGGATGACGTCGTGTCCTCCTGACATTACATGTTGAAACCCTGACTTCATGTGACCTAAGTGGCTGTATTTGGAAATAAAGCCACTTGGGAGTCAGTTAGACCAGATCATAAGGATGGGTCCTCATGCAACAGGTTGGTAGCCTGATAAGTGTAATATTGACTCCCCACTCCTTTGAGAAAATTTCAGAGAGAAGGCCCTGTGAGGGGACTGCAAGTTGGCAGTTAGGGAGAGGCTGGTAAGAGGACATGACTAGAACCTGCTTGCACTGGTACCCAAATCTTGGAATTTTTGCACAGTATCCAGAACTGTAAAAAGAAAACTGCTTTCTAAATCACCTAGTCTAGGGTATTTCTTATAGCTGCCTAAACTTTCAAAAAGAATGAGCCAAGGAGATTTCACTGAGCTCAGGAAAATCAGAAGACAAAAATCGAGTTCAAACATTTACAGTTAACTTTAAAGAATTTGCCCAATGATAATGATTTAATATATGCAACTGCTCAAACTCTATATTTAACCAATTTCTGAAGGCTGACTTTTCATCTAGCTAAAATTGCTGTCCTAAAAATTTTGGTCACTTTAGAGTTTGAATTTTCTTATGTACATATGAGAAATGAAGTTACAGGTCCATTAATAGAAGTGCTTCACAGTTATAGGAGTCTAGTTTTATATCAAAGACATTAGATGTCAAAAATGTAAAAATAGTTAATTCCAATAATGACTTGAATTTTCTCCCGTTCAATTCATTCACTGTAAATTAAACTTTTAGACACTTATAGTGACTCAGTGAACTATCTGACAAAGTTAGAATTACTGTTTACTATAAATTCAATAAAAAGAGTCACAATTTATGGTGAAAATGAAATAAAGTTAAGAAATCACATTTTGTTGCAGGAAAAAATGAGATAAAATATTTACTAAATAAAAACCTTATTGTTGGATGTTGCACACATGTGAGTTATAGCGTCATCCAACTTATCAATAAAAATACCTTCAACACCACACATATAAAATATTTTACATGGTAAGAATGACTGCAGTTGAATTTTTTAGTGTCTAGACTGGTGTTGCAAGAAAACTTTTAAGTATAGTTGTGACTACTCTTTTTTCCATGTATTTGAAATAATTATTGAAGCCTTTGAAGAATTATATTTAAGCACATGTAAGTATTCTTTAATGGTATTTAATGCATTTTAGGAGATATTTTTTATATTTTTATATGTATATTATTATCTTATTTGTATCACTACTTTTATTCTCTAAAGTCCCAAAGTAATTTATGTGACTATAATAACATTAAAAGCTCATGGTGCTTTTGAGGAAGCAGGTGGGAAGATTGTGGAATGTGGAGTGAGGGCTAGGCTAGGCTTGAAATTGGGAAGTCAATGGTAAGTATTTGGAAATTTAGGAGGGAAGATCCAACCAGAAGACAGCTAGCCAGCCTTCCTGGTAAGTGGTACAAGTGGCGCAGACCCCAGGAAGAGAAAGACCAGTACCCCTCACCCCGAGAACCTGCCATGCTGGGTGAGAGAGGATCCAACCAGAAGACAAATAGCCAGCCTTCCTGGTAAATGGAGCAACAGGTTCCAGGAAGAGAAAAGTCAGCACCTCCCATGAGCCTACCGGTGTGGAAGCTGAGAATCAATACCTCCCCTCCCCTCTACCCCACCCTCTAAGCAGCCTGTTGGTTCAGAGGACTGGCTAAATTGATAGCAACTAAGGTACATAAAGCAACTAAATGCTTGCAATGATTGACTGATTTTGCAGGCCTGGGGCCAGCAGTCTGAGCATCCCTTGGGAGGATGACAGTATGCAATGTAGCGAATATAGGGGATTTCCTTCTATCTTGTATTTGAGGCCCAATAGTGTTCTCACTGTTTTGCTTTATTCAATATTCTGTTTTGATTGGTTTTATTCTGTTTTGTTTTTGGTTTGATTTTGTTACACCTGATGGAATAGTCAACTATTGTGAAGATAACAAGATATACTACGGTAGCTATTGTTTTCCTAGTATCTTGCTTTGAAGTTCTGTACCAATTCAACTGCTTTGTTTTGATTGACTTTGTTCTGTCTTGTTTTGCTGGATTTTACTATCTTTAAAATAAAATTAAAAAAAAGAAACTTAGACCATAAAACATGACTCTTTTCCTTGACCCCAAAAAGATAAATCTATCAAAGATTTTTTATATAAGCCGGGCGTGGTGGCGCACGCCTTTAATCCCAGCACTCGGGAGGCTGAGGTAGGAGGAGCGTTGTGGGTTCGATGCTGGCTTGGGCCACAACGTGAGCACAAGGCCGGCCTGAGCTACATAGTGCGACCCTGCCTCAAAAAACCAGGGCCGGGAGTTTGGCTCAGCAGCTTAAGCACCTGTCTGGCAGGTGCGAGGCTGTGAGTTCGATCCCCGGGGCCGCAAAAAAAAAAAAAAAAAAAAGATTTTTTATATAAAATCATATAAACCTATCAAAGATCTTTTATGCATAAAATCATAACCCTCATTAAAGAATGTATTGAAAATTTTTCTTCATTAAAAATGCCCTAAAACTCATTGCCTTGAGGAGACTTGTATATCACACAGTATTGTTTTTCCATAAAATGTTGTCTAACATAGATTAATTGCATTGCGAACACAAACACGAATATCTGGCACAATACAATTATGTGACTCATTTGTTTTTTCTTTTATTTTTAATACTTAATTAGAATTACCATTAGGAGTAGCAGTTGGTTACATTGTTTTATGATTGTATTCTCCCATCAGTTTAGAATGGCTGCTAATTGTATTCTGTATTTCATTCAAGAACAGTGCATAATATAGAAGAGGTTTAGACCCACAGTTCCAACCCTTTAATTGAAACAAAAGCACAACAACTCCCCACCCATGACTGTTCAGCTAGATACTCAAAAAAATCAAATATAAAATGTTAGGCAGTTTCTTACCTTTTCTAATTAATTATTCCTCAAATATTTCTTCCTTTATTTTTATGTCTACTTTAGAATACTAGTTTTTAATGTACTTAGCTAAAAATAGTGAGAATCACTTCAGATTCTCTTTTTTCATTTTAAATTATTCTAGATATCCAGGGCTACTGACTAGTCCCCTGTAATAGTTCTTATATTCATTGTTGTACTCTGTGCTTAGTATATTCTGATCTCCATCTTTTGACTGAATGATTAAACATAACTTTAAACTAGTGTCTTTGCTTTTGACTGACTTCTTTACAAAATGCTATGCTATTAATTATGTTTCCAAAGAAGTATGCCACTTCTTAACCCAGTAACATTCAATCCTGTTGATTACTTGAGAAATTCATATTCTCTCAAGAATGACAATGACAATGACAATTCATATTCATATACTGACAATGGAGACTTGCCGAACTTTTGCAATTCTGTTTTTTGCTTTGCTATTTTAGTTTTTGATCTAACAAACTAGACCATTCATTTTCCAGCATATAATAAGCATTTTCTCCTAAATCTCATTCCTGAAATAGTTTTCTTTTTTCTATTTCATTCTTCTTTCTTTCATTTCTGCTTATTAAAATATATGTAATTCAAAAGTTTTCTGATTTTGTCACTACTGCATAAACTTGATCCATGTTAACTATTTTTGTACTTCATGTTTTATTATTAGAAAATCAGTGTATACACATTTTATAAGCCTCAGATGATCATTCTACTTCCATTAGACAGTTTCCCTTTATTTATTTTGTAAGTTTTATTCATAACTCCAGAGAACATGTTTTCATTCACAACAATTTTTAAAATCAAGATTAAAAAGGGAAATCAGAGGATCTAAGAGGGTTACTTTGGGAAATACACATGTTAATCCAAATCTTCCTTGATTGTCACTTGTTTATCAAAACATGGTCTCTAGACAATAGCTTTGCCATCTATGACCAGGCCACCGCAAGCACTACTTCAGATCCGTGTTGATATTCCCTGGCTTACGTTTCTGAAGGCTTGTGTTCATCTTCTTCCTTGTATTTAACTCCATATTTGATGAGAGGTTCTTCTCTCCACTCCCTACAGCAACAAAACTAACTTTGAACCATAGCAGAAACAAAAAATCGACTTTTCAATTCAGAGGATAAGGTTTAAATGCTTGTAACGATGGTTCCATTCAGATCCAGTCCTACATTTCAGGAGGATCAGAAAATGCCTCTCAGCCCAGCTTTTGGTCCAGCTCCTGTGGCTATGGTCATTCTAGTAGGAAAATGAGCTTAGACACATTTATACTGCTCACACTGCACCGCAAACATCTCACAGGGCAGAGAAAAGGAAGGTCTGCTTTTCTTTAAAGCAAGGTATGCCTGTGACTTTGCTTTCCATTTTAAGATATGCTATCTTAAGATAAATGAAAAATCAGAATTGCCTGCTCCTTTTCAAAGAAATGTGTAGTTTCATTTTACAGCCCTTAGAATTGAACCTTAATGTATGCTTGCTATGCCCATGTTTTCTAAGAAATAGTTCTTCAGGTATAAATACTATTCTATGTAAAGTTGCAGTGTTATACTCCCCGTAAAGCTTTTGCAGTGTTAAGACTACCATTTGCTAAAGTTACTCAAGTGAAGAGTTGCATGTTTTGCTTAACTTTTTCTCTACTCCTTCAGATCATTATTTGCATAGGGTGCTAAAGACACGTTCACATATTAACATTCACACGGAAACCCACATCACCCACAAACAGAGATACACAGTTTTCACAAAAATTCATAATGAACAAATGTGATAGGTATTAAATCTATAACTCAGAAAAAAAGATTTTTCACTAAAAAACACAATCTGTAGATACGCAACATTTTTTTACACTAAATAATAATGTAATTGTAAAAAAATAATCTAGGTTTCTTTGGCTTCTAAAAGTTCCATGAGATCTCTGGTTCATTCCGTAAACTTTATAAAAGACAAAGGTATTTAATGACTGAAATCTTTACACATTTTGCTTGTTTGTTTTGCAACTTTCTTGTTATGATCATAAAGTACTTAAAAGGAAAATTTAGTCAGAGAAGTTTAGTCCAACTCCAGGAACCAGGTTGTTGTCACCATTTAAAAACTCTTCAAGAAAGAAAAGTTCTTATTCCCAGGGCTGAGAAGGGCAGGTCCATTCTGAACTCTCTCCTGGAGCTCTCTCTCCTCTGTGATTTGTATCTGGAGACTGTTGGTTGGTGCCAGGTAGACGATGCCAGTCAATACTTCTCTTTTCTTTTTTCCTTCCCTATAAAAACATATTAAAGTTTTATGACAAGGCATGGCATTCTAAAATGAGGTGACACTTTAAGATGCATAATTTACTAAGGAAATGCATAATCAAGCGTTTCATGACTCTTTGACTTCTCAGTCAGATCGTGGTTATAAACAAACAAAAAGGACAAGATATGTATGAAGAAAGAGTTTAGCTGTTAAAACTTCTTTAAGAGAGGATTAATTTGGTACTTTCGATGATGGCTACAACAGTATGTGTCTTCCCAAATGTGCTTCAGAACTGTAGCACTCAGAGTTCAAAGAGTCAACTCCTTTCCTTGACTTCAAGTAAGGCTGTGACTCATAGGAAACAAATAGAAAGTGGCAGAAGTGATCTTGTATGTTTTGTGACAGTTTGTCATTAAAAGTAATGAAGTTACTTTGTTATCTGGGAAGCACATTTTGGAGTTTACTCCATCATGTGTAAAGTTCAGCTGCCTTGGGTCACCAGAAGAGGTAAAATTATGTGTCTGCCCAAGTGTGGTTCTAGTTAATAGCTGGTATTCACTGATAGAAAGATGACTAGAAACCCTTCTAGATGATTGTAAACTCCAATGACCAAGTCAACTTCTAACCTCAGATGGTCCCAAGACAGGCCCCAGGTACCAAGGAATGCAGGAAAAGCCTCCTCGCTATGCTGTGTCTAAATTTCCGAAATGCAGAATCTTCGAACACAATAAAATTAAATTCTATACACCAAGCTTTAAAATGGTGTGATACACAGAAGTAGCAACCAAAAAGATAATTCCCCACTGCACATGTATACTGCAGAGAGGCAGAGAGTGTCTGAAGTGCACCGGAAGGAGCTGCACCACAAATGGATTCTCTGGAACTGAAGGACCCAAGACTGGCCCTGGAGGCAAACAAAGCATGCACAGCAGAGCGGGAGATACCAGAGGAACTCAGGAGGCAGTGAGCATTCCCACTAATGGAAAGGAATGCATGACCACTTCTTGTGGAGCAGAGGTACAGTAAGTGGAGGAAATATCCATATATGACCTTTGTATGCCCTTCAAAGACTTCCAGGAAGAGGGAAGGGATTGCTATGTCTGAGTGTGGATCTGAGATACAAATGTCAGCCGAAGAAGAGGCCTCAGGCACATCAAGGGATCTTTGGTTAGAAGAGTGCAGCAAGAGACTGCTGAGGAGACATGGAAATTGTCCAGGATTGAAGGTGTTTTAAACATCTGCAAGACCCAGAAAGTTAGAGACCCCATTACAACAGTACACGCAAGCCAAGACTTTTTGTTTTTCTCTCTTCCTTTGTTTCTCTTCAAAAATTTTGTCTAGGAAGAGATCAAAGCAAAAAAAGAAACATACCAAACAAAACAGACCTCTATAGAAGGAGATATGATCTTGTGGAAATGCATGTTTAACCTAAAATAACAGGACAGAAGTTGGACTACAGGGTGTCAGGTGCAGATGAGCATGAAGAAGCCCTATTTTTTTTTCCTTTTTAAAAAATTAAATATTTAGTAGGATCATCTCCAAAGCAAGTGCAGAGAATATACTGTACAGGTTTGAGGAGAAAGTAAAAGCAGTAAAATAGTCACCAGAAAGAACCACTGAAATAGTGTAATGGATTACTGACTTGCATTAATAGTTGATGTGAAGTCAGTGGTCAACAATTTAAAGTGATTAAGGTATAATGGGATTGGCTCCTATTTTCCATCCATGCCCGGCTCCTATTTTCCATCCATGGATGTGTTGATTAGGGAGACCTTGATACTTGGAAAAGGAAGTGATTTTAATCAGGACCTTGAAATTCAAGCTGGATAATGAGAAAAGTGAGATGAGGCATGGCAAAGTAATGGGGAAAGGCCAGTAGGTAGAAGACTGGATGTTCTGCTAGAAGACCAGTTGGAGTGGGGATATGTATTGGTTTGTCCTGTGTTCCCCCAAGGCCTCAAGTAATTTGGACAGGCCAAGTCTGGCGTTTGTAATTGGTTTGTTGTCTAGCTCTGGCATTGGTAATATAAGTGCTGCACCCGCCCAGGGGTGGAGCTGACATACAGAGTAAGGGTGGGACTAATGCGTGTCTCTGTCTCTCTCTCTTGCCCAGTTTGGCACCTTGCTGTTTGGTGGCCACCATGAGTGGCTGTCCTGCCATGCCATACTGCCTTGGAGCCAACTGAATATGGACCAGAACCTCCTGAGAACTATAAGAAATAAACTTTTCCTTCCCTAATTTTGAGCATCAGGTATTTTGTCTTGGCAACAAATGCAAAGTAACTAAGACAGGATGGAAGAGAAAGTGATTTGGAAACAGCAGATGGTGATTCTCTTAATTTCACGAGTCAACGGTATATTCAAGCTTAAAAATATTTTGGCCCATTATCACATAATTAGGATATCAAAAGAATCAGAAGTTACTGAGGTTATATCATCAAGCTCTTCTCATATCCAGTGTGTCACATAATTGAATTAGGCTGGTTATGGAGGCATTTAGAGGGAAATTCTTCAACCTCTAAAACATTTTGCAAATTTACAATATGCTTAAAACAGAATTTTATGCTATATACAATGTTTTCTTTTGATGAACAAGTTTATTCTAATCAAACTATTGGTATTAAATAAAGTGTTTAGATGAAAAAATCTGATGTTCATTTTGGACGTTTGCATTGCGAAGAGTATGGCATTAATCCATATTTTGCTGCTATGATAGAATACTACGGTCTAACTAAATTATAAACAATGGAAATTCAGGGGCTCAAAATCCTGGAGGCTCACAAGTCCAAAAATCAAGACTCTTACATCAGGTAAGTCTTTCTTGCTTTGTTAGATCATAATGCATCGCATGTCAAGACAGGCCACACATAAGATGGATAGAGGGAGAGAATAAGAGACAGCTTAGGGAAGCAAAATACACCATTCTAGCAAATCCACTTCCATGAAGACCAACCCACTCTCAAGAGAACAGCCTTATTCCATAGGAGGACTGTATGCTCCACACCTTCACAGTGCTAAAAAATGTCATCAGAGGTTTTTTGTGGGGGGAACGTCCAAACCATAGCAGCTGGTAAGTATAATGTTTTAGAATTTCTAAAAATTTCATTTTGTTATTTATTGAAATGAATATAAATTCTCCCCAAACACATATTCTGGCACGTGAAAATTCAAGAAAGATAAATAAAATCAAATAGGAAAGTGTGTGCAAAATTACATTGCTCCTCTCAAAACGAACTGCAATCTAGGTCTAAACAATATATGGTACTTAGCATTCTGCATATTCTAAATTTTCCAGTTTTTCTTTTTAAATGACTTAATTTATTCACCAAAGCCTGTAATTTGCAGATTATTTATAGTTACAGAGGCCATTAAGCCTTGCTGCATAAACACCACAGCAAAGAACAACACCATGAAAATAATCCTCTCATATTACTTTATGAATATGTATGGCATTATTGTGAGTAATACTAATGTCTCAGAACTTCCTTATAAACAGGATAAGTACAAATGAAAGAAGCAGCCAGTACTCCAATCATATTGGTTCTGTACAGAATATGTATACGAAAATTTACATTAAAATCCTAAAAGAAAATTTGAAATTATCTGCTACTATCTTCATATGAAAATTGCTTTAAAAAGCTAAGTTTTCTCAGCTACTTGGTAATAGATAAGAAAGGAGAAGAAGTATGCCATCATATAGATGAGTGGTGCTTCTTTGTCTACAGTGTTTAAGAATAATATTCAACCATAGAAAACATAAACAAGTTCAAAATCACCAACTGCTCAGTTTAATACTAAAATGTAGATGCAGTTAAATGAGCATTTTACTTTTAAATTGTATTTGTCATTAGCTTTGAATCCCTCACTATTATTCAAAGGCATCCCACCTTGAAAGAGCTGGGTGTATGATGAAAGCTGAATTGCAATTTTCCTTTGTATTTTTCGAGATGATTTATAATTACAATTATTCAATTCTGGTTGTGAATGCTCCCCACAGCAAGAGCAGAAGTGTTATTTTAAATTATTCCCAAAGCATGGTCCATAAATGTAAACTGTCTAAGTTTGGTAGACAGAAAGTACTTAACAGGAAATAATCCCCCATTATTAAGATCTAATTTGGGTGGTTTTGCATTTATTTTAGTAGGAACAGATAATTCAATCTTATTAACAATTAAATAATGAAATATCTTCCATGGAAGAATCTTGTACTCTACTTTAGTTCAGTGCAATAACCCTTTTATCCAACTGTATATTCCCAGATCCCAGTTTATTCCAGAAACCAGGTACAGTACTGAATCTCATATTTTAATATTTTTTCCTTCTTTACTAAGCATCAATCATTCACTGTGGCCATAATTTTATCAGTATGAAACCTGACTCCTAAAATAGCAGAATTCCTTTTTTCTTTTTAACAATTTCATAGATAGGACTGTAATTTCCGTATATCTTAGCAAGCTCAGCATACACTTTTTTTTTTCTTATTAAGTCAAGAATTTTCACTTAAAGGAAGCAATGTATGACTTTTCTGTGGCATATCCAAAATGAATTTTAGCATCATTGCTTTTGTGTTGCTTTGGAGTCCTTATTAATAAAAATAATGGTAATTTAAACGCAAGCATTACAATATAAACCATCTCAAAAAATACAAAGGAGAATTACAATTCAGATTTCATCATATACCCAGCTCTTTCAAGAGTTGCAGGAGTTGATCTTCAACCAAGAGGGCTACTGACTAACCCACTTATGAATACCCTAGAAGATCTGGGAAAAGTTATGATTTGTGTCCTGGATAGGGTGAAGTATGGCATGCGATGTTACCTACTACTCAGAAAGACATACAAATTAAAGCTTGTGAATTGCTCTTCCTAGAATGTCCACTTAATAATTTCAGACAATGGTTTACTGTGGGTAACTGAAGTTGCTGCTAGTGAACCTGCGATATGGGGAGGGATTGTGTAATATAAATAGTTGCAATAAAAGGAATAGAGAGGTAGAATTGAAAATACCACTTTGCTAAGTAAACCTCTTTGCAAAGCAATTAGTGTCACTTTTTTAGAAATAAAAGAATATTAGATTTTTTTTAAAGTATGCACTTTAAAATTTTTCTTAAGACAGTTTCCTAATATAGAGTCTATTTCAAATGAAAAAAAAATGTAGTAAAATTTAGCACTCAAGGAAGCACAAAAAAGCCTCACAGAACTGATAAAAGGCACATTTGAGTAAATGCTAGATGGAATGCAGAGAAAGTTGCTAAGTCAGGCTGATCTCATTTTATAAATGGACTCTGGCATTTATATACTTCATAAATTTGGAAAGTTGCTTACTCTTTATGGGATTCAAACATCTTATAAATAGAGAACATAACATTTAAGTCAATGGATTATTTTTTGTGTTAGAAGAAAATCACTAGGAAGTTATGACAGTGCTAAACTATAGAAGACAATGCGTGCTAGTGATTTTGATTTGTAGGGGTTCTGACACCATATGAGAGACAGCTGCCTATTTTTCTTACCCTTTGACTGGATAGATTTGGATAGATTTTGGTAAGTGGCCAAAGAGTGTTTTGCCCCTTTAATAAGAAAGATAGTGCAGATTAATTTGGCTGAATATAGCCTATGTGGGGATAGCAGTTTCTTAATTATTAATATTATATGACAAAGTTTAAAGAGATGATCTTAAAGCAGGCAATTTTGGAAATAACAGGGAAGTTAACATGTATGATAGACACAAAATTTGTCTAAATGACAGCAGAAGAAATTGCCTCTCTTTTTTCTATATAAGCATTTTTTACTATTTTGATTCAATTTACTATTATGGTTCCATTTTATATCCTCCCTCACCCAAAATGAAAAAGTATACATTATTATTCTTTTTTATGGATAACTGAAACAAATCTTAGAAAGAAATCACTTAACAAAGTCGTTACTTTAGTAATTGGTAGTCAGGACTTTATCCCAGACTGTCTGAGTTTGAGAACTATGTTGTTGATAACTCAGCAATACTAATTTTCAGATACTAAGAGTACCTATGTGTTATCCATTATTCATAAACAAACTTTTCTATATAGATATATATCAAGACAGCCTAATAAGTTGGCCATTGGCAAAGCGGTAAAGCAAGAATAATCCCTTCTTTATTTACTACTTCTTTTCCTGTTTAAAGCATTTACTTTCAAATAGGGGATTGGATTTTTCATTAAGAGAAGTATCTAAACAGTAAAAATACCAAAAATGGCACTGAATTAAATATTTTATAGGGACAGTGGTATGACTTATAGAAAGATAGATAAAGTCTTCATGTAGTGGCATCTCTAATAAATAAAAGCAATTCTGTACAGAGAATTTTTATTGCAAACTTTATTTTTTCAGTTATTTGCTTGCATTTATTTTATGGGTTTACTGTAAATAATTTGCATACCATATGTGCTAGTTTTCTATTACAATAATTTAGTAGCTGAGACAAGTAACTTAGAAAAGGTATTGTGGCTTGTGAGTCATAAGTTGGCAGTCAATAATGAAGTGATTCCACTGCGTCTAGCCTTTGTGAAGTTAGCATATTCTAGAGGAATGCCTGCTAGAGCAAAACCACCCATATTATCAGCCAGAAAGAAAGAGTGAAAGAGCAGGGGTCACTGTCCTACAGATGCCTTTGAGGGTGCAGTCATCGTAATCTAAGGGCTCTACACAATGCCCGTCCTACAGCTCCACATCTCCCAGTAGTGCCTTGCTAAGAACCAAGGATTTAACATGTGGATCTGTGGGGAGTTTTTTTTTTTTTTTTTTATTACTAGATACTTACAGTACATAATGATTACATACATTGTGGAGAGCTGGTACATACACATAGCACATCTTAATTATTTTTATGTTTCATTCCCCTCCTATCTCTCTCTTCTCCCTCTATCTCTTGGTCCCTTTACCATTTGCAAAAGACCTATCTCCCTGTTTTCCATTGTTCATCTTTTATTTTGTACTTTAATTCGTTTAATAGCCACACTGCCACAGCATACAATTTGCTTAAAGTGTAACACTAAAATATTTTCAACATATTCAGAGTTATACAAGCATCATGAAAATCTAGTTTTGCAGCACAGTTTACTTCACTCACAAAATCATCTGCAAATCATAGTCGACCTCAATTTCCATGACCTTTCAATTCCTGACAACCACGAGTTCACCTTGTGTTGTATCTAGGCTTGTCCATTCTAACATTGCATATGAATGGAATCATATAATGGATGATTTTTTTGTGACTTTCAATTAGGCAGTGTTTTTAAGGGTCACTGACATAGTGCATGTTATTAATTCGTTGTTTTTATTGATGAATAATTTTATTGTATGTATATATAGTGTCACATATTTCTTAATTCATTAATTGATAAGCATTGAAATAATTTCCACATTTTGGTTGTCAAAAATAATGTTGCGCTAGATATTTGCATATAAGATTTGTGTGCATATGTCCACTTGTTACTCAAGGGTAGACACTCAAGAGTGAAACTGTGGCATCATGTCTAAACTACATGCTGCGCTTTTCTGGAACTGCCAGAATATTTTCTACATTTGCCGCATTTTGCACAACCATCAGCATTGTACAGGGCTTCATTTTTTCCATATGCTTACTAACATTTTTCCATCTTTTTAAAATGTAATAATCCTACTGAAAGTGAAGTGATCTATTATTCTGATTTTAGTTTTCATTTCCCTAATTAAAAACAATGTCAAGCAATTTTTCATGTGCATATTGCCTATTTGTTTATCTCTTTAATGAGACATCTATTTAGAAACTTTGCTCCTTTTAATTTGATTATTTGTCTTTTAATTGTTGAGTTGTAAGAGTTTTTTAAAAATACCTTCATCATATCAGGTCCTTATCTGATATGTGACTTGAAAATATTTTCTCTGGATCATTTTTTCACTTTCTTGATTGTAACGATGGTGCACAACAGTATTTAATTTCAATGGTGATTAGTTCATCTAATTTTTGTTGCTAATATTTTGAGTGCCACATCTAAGAAAATGTTGCCAAATCCAAGGTCACAAACATTTATTCCTATCTTCTACTGTTTTTATAGATGTATTTTTTATATGTAGATTTTTGATTCAAAATTAATTTTTATATTTCACATGAGGTCCGAATCCAACTTCCTTTTTTGGCCTACAGACATTCATTTAACCCAACAGCACTTGTTGAAATTGCTCTCTCTCTATTTAATGGTCTTGGAGAGTTTCTCAAAAATCTGGACTTTCAGTTCTATCTCGCTGATCTAGATGTGTAATCTTAAGGCAAAGTAACACTGTCTTGTTGTGACTTCTGAAATTGGGATGTGTGAGTCAGTGAATTTTGTTTCTCCTTTTGGAGTTTATTTTAGCCACTTCCACTCTCATGCATCCCATAATTTTAATTACACAACCTATATCTGTGATAAAGACCAGTGATACTTTCACTACACAATCATCCCTCAGGATTCATGAAGGATTGATTATAGGAACTCCTGCGGATACCAACGATGAGGATGTACAAGTCCTTTATATAAAATGTTGGAAAGTTTGCATTTAAACTAGGCAACATTACCCCACACTTTAAATCATATGTAGATTGCTTATAACCCCTGATATAATACAAATCATACTTAAATAGTTATTGAGGGAATTATGTTAAGAAAAAGTCTGCACATGTTCAGTATAAACGCAACATTTCCAGGCCAAATAAAACACACACACACACACACACACACACACACACAAAACCATGAGGAAAATAATACTTAAATGTCCAGCACAAGAAACAGGAGTTATAAACTGTGAGTGGTCACAGTGGTGACGTCTTACACATCACTTCCTTCATACGGGTTCAGCATAGTTCTCTGTATGTGTAAAATGAAATTTTACTTTTTGGAGCTTTCTGAAAGTTTAAAAATATTTTTTGGTTACATTTGGAACTGTATCATTTAGATCTATGAATGTGGTCACACTAGTTATGCAGGGTGTGACAATATTTCAGTCCACAGTGGACAACATATATTATGGTGGTACCACAATAGTATGTGATATCACCAGTCATATAAAGCTGCAGTCAGTTTAGTTTGTGTAAGTCTATTTTGTGATGTTTGTACAACATTGTATGACAATGCGTTTCTCAGAATCCTTCCTCATTAAGTGAGTCATGACTGTGTATATCTGTGTATATGTACCTAAATTTTAAATGTATATATATGTATATACAAGTGTGTGTGTGTGTGTGTGTGTGTGTATTCTTCTTTTGCCAGTGCTGAGGACTGAACCCAGGACCTTGCTGATGCTAAGCAAATATTCTACCACTAAAGTACATCCCAAATCTTATAATAATTTACAACTATTCTCTGGAAGTCTAGTAGGCATCTCATATCATTGCACAAGCAGAATTTAATTCTTACCACTACCCCACCTAAACATGACTTCCCAATCTCCTCCAAGCTGATAAATCATAAACTAACAACACTTTTATTCAGCTCCAAACCATGAGAACATCCTAGATTCCTTCATTTCTCTCTCTTTAGTTGTATCTTTTCTTCTTTAGCAAATCAGCTTCAAAATTATATGCACATAAAATATAGTATGTATATAGTCCCTTAATCATATGTAAAATAGCATGCATATCTTAAATGTATCACATTTTTATTACAATAAATCTTGATTCAGGATTTCAATATTTCTGCTTAGAATTCTATAAATGCTACAATATTTAACTGATCCATTTTAGACTAACTTTATCTCCCTTTATTTCATCTACTTATCATTATCCAAATGAAGCTTTTGGAACACAAATCAAACCATACTACACGCTTAATGGAAATATCTTTGTGTTTGGAAGAAAATTAATACTCCTGACACATGACTTCTTGTCTCCCTGGTTTCCTGTGACATAGCCACATTAGCCACTTTTGTCTTCTTTATGTACCTCCAAGTGCCTTCTTATACATCCATTTCCTCATCCTGAAACATTTCCTCTTATGCCTCTCATGGCAGTCTGCTCTCAGTCACTGAAGTCACCATCAACCCTTAGTCGTTTCTGCAGAGATGTCTTTCCTTATCACTCTATCTAAGTAGCATACATCCATGAGTCACTATAGCATGAATTAGTTTTATGATATTTATATAATATACCCATATAGTTAAAATAGCCTTTTTTGTTAATATAACTAATTTTAGTCTACCTTTATCCCTTGGTTGTGTTTGGTTGCAGGAGTCAGGTGTGTTGGACTTTCTTTCTCTCTGCTGTACCCTAGTACCTGAAACTTTTCAATGACCCAAGTCTTGATTGTTATTTTTATGGTGAAACTATTGACACTTAGAAACCAATATAATCACCTTTCAATGTACATGTAACTTCCCTACAGCCTGAATTGTGACCAATACAGAATTCAAGAGAGGTATTTATCACTTTTAAATATTGACTTACAGTTGAACATTTCATTTCTCTTCAAACAAGGATTTATGATGAAATTAAGATCCTTTATGTCAATATTAGAAGAACAGATAAATTTATAGTGAGAGCTAGAGTTTCCAAGCATTATTTCAGAGAATTAAACCCAAATCATATTTAAACATTTGTAGTACTGCATTTTCCTCTTTTATTTATTTATTTTGGTACCAGGAAATTGAACTCAGGACCATGCACTTGCCAGGCTGTGCCACCAAGCTATATGCCCAGTGCTTTCTCCTTTTTTGTTGTTTTTTTTGACAGTTTATATGTTAAAGTTTTCAAATATACTCTCCTTTGAGTCCCATTAAATCACATACTTGTTTTGAAAACTATTTCTTACCATGTGAAAGTAAAGAAATAATATTTTTTTCCTCATCCCATCACCAATATGAAATCTATGAAGATTAGATTAAAGGCCTAATAATGAAAAAAATCATTCCTCAAGGCATATATAGGGGTAGTTTTACCCCACACAAAACACTGAAAATTTATTTACATTAATTTAAAAACCCAGACCTATATATAAGAAAAAACCTGGAACAAAACTAAATCGTAAGTAACAGGTTGACAGAAGACATTTTAAACATAAAACTGAATAAAATTTGTATCTATAATGTAAAAATAATCCCTAAAATAAGGCACATGTCCCTCCCACTCCAAAGTTCAGATATACTTATAGAAAAATGCAAAATGTTGCAGTATATGAATTTAAATCTGTAAATAATATCATTTATAATCAAAGAAATGAAAAATTCTTTAAAATTATGAGTTATTTCATTCTTAACAATTTAGATGAAAGTTATCATGCTAGTTTCTGTCTAGCAGATGGGAAAATAGAAACAGTTATGCCCTCACTGTGAATTATATGTAAGCACAACCTTTTTATAACCATCTGCCAATGGCCACTAATGCTGTTTCTTCCAACAACCCAGCAAAACCACTTCTAAAAGTACTAGTCAAAGAAATCTCAAAAAAATTACAAGAAACACGGTAAGAAATGTTATTGCACTGTGTAAAATTAAAACAAATTATAGACCAGATAAATCCCTGTCAAAAAATAAACTACAGAATGATATAAATGATTTATGAATTATGTAATAATTAACATTTATTTAAAATTAAAATATGGTACTGTATATTATTTAGAGATCTATAGTGTGTAATATAAAATATGAAAGCACAAATGACAGAATATCAAACCCATATCAGTAGGATGGCTATTTTGTAATGAGAAGGAGTGTTATATCACTACTTTTTGTGTCTTTAAAGATTCTGGCTGGACGTGGTGATTAATGTCTATAATTCTAGCACTAGGGAGGCTGAGGCAGGAGGATTGCTTCAAGTCTGAGGCCAATCTGGGCTACACTGCAAGTTTGGGGCCACTCTGGGCTACATAGCAAGATCCCGTTTCAAAAAAACAGATTCTATTGTATATGCTAGAGATCAATATTTGATACATTTGAGTAGGAATATATAGGTATTAATTACTATTTTAATTTCTATATTCTGTATATGAGTTATTTATGGCCATTGTAACAAATTATTGCAAGTGTGGTGGCTTGAAACCACCTGACATTTACTATTTCACACTCTGCAGATCAGCAAGAACTTCAGCAGGCCCAGGTCCTTGTGTGGAAAAGGCAGTGTCCTTCTCAAGGTGTAGAGAAGAATCCATTTTTGCTTCTTCTGACTTCTCCAGCTACCTGCATTCTTTTGCTTGCAGCCCCATCACTCTGTCTCTGTTTGCGCAGCATCTTTCTGTGTGTCTGCCTCTGACTGTCTTATCACGAAACTCGTGATGACATTTGGAGTCCATCTGGATAATCCAGGATAATTTCACATTAACATTCTTATTTTTAATCATATCTTCAACATTTACCATGTAAGGTAACATACACTTTGAACAGGGATTAGACAGAACTTGAGATCTTTGAGGGGCCACCACTCACTCCAGTATGTTTTACAAATTCAGTGGGAAAGAATCAAAATGAACACTTCCTCACTTCCTATCTACCTTGCTTGTTGTTTTCCTATTTTCAATCAATGTAGCAGAGAGGCTGTTATACACTACACACTGTTTAAACTTTGAGAATACAATGGTAAATAATTATCAATAAGCAACAGCAGTAATACTACTAGTTAAATAAGGTACTTGGCTGAAAGAAACTTACACTGAAATGGAAGAGTCAGAAGAGGTCTTTAAATGAAAACAGCATAAAGTGTGATGACCACCTTAAGTGAAATGCATAAGCCATGACTGAAAATATCAAGGGTTAGAAGGGGGCCCTCTTGTCTTATTTTTTCTAGTAAAGACCTTTCCAATCAGGTATCATTTTAGTTATTACTAGTAAGGTGAGAGGAGCGGGGCTGCAAAGCATGAGGCAGACGCTACAGAGGCAAAGCATGCAAAGCCTGCAAGTCCATCTCTCTCCAGAAAGAACAGCTAACATCAAGAAATTAACCAGTAACAAATGCTGGAGGGGCTGTATGGAAGAAGGAACTCTTTCCCACTGTTGGTGTGAGTGTAGCCTGGTGCAGCCACTGTGGAAATCAGTATGGAGACTGTCTTAGTTACTTTTCACTCATTGCTGAGACAAAATACCTGATGTGCAAAATTAGGGAAGGAAAGGTATATTTCTTACAGTTTCTCAGGAGTTTCCATCCATACTCAGTTGGCTCCAAGGCAGCATGGTGTGGCAGAGCAGCCATTCATGGCGGTCACCAAACAGCAAGGTGCACCAGCCACAGAGAAAGGGCGCCCTTCACTGTATGTTGGCTCCACCCCTGGGTGGGTGCAGCATTCACATCGCCAATCCTAGCACTAGACAACAAACCAATCACAAATGCCAGACTCAGCCCCATCCAAATTATATGAGTCCTTGGGGGGGACACAGGATCCAACCAATAGAGAGATCCCTCAAAAAAAAAAAACTAGGACTAGAGGTCCCATTCAACCCAACTATTCCTCTTCTGGGTATTTTCACAGGATTGAAAACATCATATCACAATGATATATGTACACCCATGCTTATAGCAGCACAATTTGTAATAGCCGGATTTTGGAAATAACCCAAATGCCCATCAACACAGGAATGGATAAAAAAGATGTGGTATTTTTATACAATGGAGTACTACTCAGCCATAAAGAACATTAAACACAGGTGCAGCTTTCTGAGTCTAACTCATTTTTCCCTTTTGATCAACTTGCTTTGATGTCCTTGGAAGCAATAAGAAGAGAAAAGGCAAGATTCAGTTTAAATCTTTTTAGGGTGGTTTAATTTTTCATTTGTAGGAAATGTGGAAAAATAAATTTTATCTCTGTCTTCAACTAAATCAAATGAACTATTAAAGTGTTTAACTGTAATGCAGTAGCATTTATCGAAAGCAAAGTATAATAAAAAAGATGCATTTTTTGTACAGTAAAAGGGGTCACACAGAATTTACTGAAATTGGAAAGAAAAAAGTGTTTTGACCACAAAACCATGAAAATTTGTAGCAGTAAAAACACTTTATAGTCTTGTTTCTTTCACAAAGGTAGTATATATATTTTAATCCATAAAGACAATGAGCGTATTCTTGCATGCAAGTAATAATAGCAAGGTCACTTACTGAACAAAAATAACTTTTGGGTGAGGAAAGGTGGATTTATGTGAAGCATGCTGAAAAGAGAGAAAATAAATTAGGAAACATAGTCAATTGATGAAGTTCTGGAGGTCATTAACCACTGGCAGTGCTGAATTTTCAAGTGGATGCAAAAGCAGAATATATAAAGACTTGCCTTTGAAGTGTTTGCTTTCTAAGTGTGGCAGAAGTTAAAACACAACAGAAGCAATATTCAGAAACAATGAAAATTCGATTTGCACTGAATACCTTTGCCTAAAAATATTTCAAGAACTACTTGGAGGGTCAGGATGTAAGAGTTTTGATGATCTTGTTCTGGTCTGGGAAAACATGGCAGCAGCCACAGAGCATACACATTCAGAGAAGAAAAAAGAGACTGAAAACGTAACACTGTGATTTGATCCAAAGTCTACCTATTTGCATTTCATCCCTGGACCGTGGAGGACTGTGCAATCCAAGGAAGCAGATAGCCCTTTCGTTAGTCTTACTGGACCACTTAGCATGGAACAAGAAATAGTTGTTGCCAAGTGTGGTGCATGCCTGTAACCCAGCACTCAGGAAGCTGAGGCTGGAGGATTGCTGTGAATTAGAGGCCAGCCTGGACCACATAGTGGGTCCAACGCCACTCTGAATTGCATAGTGAGACCCTATCTCAAAAAACCTGAATACATTAATAACCAGAAAGGGTTGTGGCATGTAACAAGGGAAGAGATTCTTTCTGTGTAAAATTTTACCAGGAAAGGAATATTTTACAAACTGTGAACCTGTTACATATCTGTTCTCAGTTGGAAAAACATGCTTTAAATACATGATTTAAAAAAGAAAGTATAGAAAAATCTTGGAGTCTTTCTTCTTCTTCAGATTTGTGCATTTACTGTGCTTTGACTAATGCTATTGTTTGGGGCTAAACTAATTTTTAAAATACAGTCTAGTAGAGACATTAAACATGAAGGTGGGCATTCACTTTGTAGCTTAACAGATATTTCTTCTCTCGGCATCAGAATGACACCTCCCTAGCAATCTAAAAATTTCTTCTTTTTTTCTTTCTTTTTTTTTTTTTTGAGTTTTTTTCTAAAGTCACTATCTTTCACCTACTGTTGAATCCAAATTCTTAGTGCGTTAACAGTTCAAGGAAAAATAGGTGAGTTGATGGAGTACTTCCATATTTTATATAAGTTACTAGTGAAGCATCCCAGGCAATGAAAGCATGATATTCCATCCCCAACAGAATGAAACTTTTCGCTTATTCAGAGTGTCCAACACCGGCACATGAGTTTTTGTTTGTTTGTTTGTTTGCTTGTTTGTTTTTTCCCACTTCATCCAATAGTTGAAAAATCAGAGTAGAGGTAATAGTCTAAAAACAAGCCTTCTCCCTCTGTGCAAGCTTGATCAGGACGAGGTAGGGGCCTCTCACTTTGGAGGATTTCATTTCCTTGTCATCTACTGTTTGACCCATTCGCCAGCTCTATTTGGATATAACAACTTGAATATCATGTAAGTCAATCGTATATTAATGTGGTCTTTTGGTGTCTGTGAAGAGTAAAATTCTTTAGATTCCTGCTACCTGTGTTAAAGGTGATAAGTTCTGCTAGCCTGGGGCTTAGCTGTCTATGGCATGACTTCCCCCCAACTTGGTACTGGACCCAAAGGAACAACTTAGCTCTCCAAGAGTAAACCCATGTTTTCCTTTTCATTCCAGAGATAAACCTCCCGCTCCCTTTTGCGCATGCACGGAGCCCTCTCCAATCCCAAGACTCCACAACCCCCCAAGCCTCCACTTCCAGACCCCAATAAATCTTTCTGTCTCCTGCTTTACACAGGCAGATCCTCCCTCAAATCAGCTGTTAATGTGTCATTTTGCCCACCCCCCCAAACTCCTCCCCCAGCCAAAGTGGATAAAGGTAACTACACTCCTTTGTTTGTGTTGACAGCTTTTACCTTCCCCCCCAAAAAATCTCTCCCTTGCCCTCCGCATTAAAGGCCTCTTCCTTAACTCTCTTGCTCTTATTTTCTCTGTGCTGTTTTAGATTGAGTGACCTTAACATAGTCAAACAAAAGATTGATATTAAGCATATTTCATAGGTAAGTTTATCTTTTATATAGGAAATTTTAAAAAGTATTTCCTCAGTACTAGGTATGCTAGTACCTATTTTTGAAATTCTTGGACTACAACTCAACTATAGTACAGTGTAGAAGTGTAAAATGGTGTGAAGAGACCAGAGCAATTTTTGATCCTTACAAAAATATTTCTTAATTGAATCTGTTTTTTATCTGATAAATTATTTCTATGTGTGTGCATCCTATATCAGACTTTGTAATTAAAGTTTGATCCATCATGAATATGTTTGTTATTTACTGAAACATTAATTAAATCCTTACATACCATTTAATGAACATAGTATTAATATATATACACACACACACACATATATATATATACACCATGTATATATATGGAGCTATACATAGACATATGTGTGTGTGTGATTTGTATATATTTATGCCTCAGTTGATATAGGAAAAATGATCCCAGACCTCTAAATGATATGGGAGAATGAAACTCCCAACCTACTATACATCCGGCGCGAGTTCGTGTTCTCTAAAAATCGAAGAATGAGTTTTAGGAACAATGGAGGGAAGAGCAGAATATATTTACTGAGGGAAAAAAAGCTTCTGTCTGAGGGACAGAAGGGGGCCCGAGCGGGTTGCCAAAGACTCTGTCATTTTTAGGGACTTTTATACAGTAAAACCATGAGATTAGACGGGTGCAAGGCGGGGAAAGCGGGAACCTGCAAGGTGGGCATACGGTGGGACATAACTACAGTTAACCAATAAGACTAACTGCTCGGGTAAAATTGATTAAATCAAGGACAAAAGGGGAAGCGAGTTACATAACAAGCGGGGATGCTTAATGACAATGACTCTTCCTATAGGGGGTTGGATGTTGATTCCTGACTTCCTCAGGGTGATAGAGAACTATTTAGAATATCAATCCTTAGGCTATGGGTGCACTTGTTCTGTCTTTTGTCTTGATATCTGGCCCACAGCAGGAGGTGTCTGTCTCCTCAGAGGTCACAAGGTATCTTAACTTCTGCACTAGTTCCTTTGAGGACCTAGCCCTGTCTGGCTGCCTATAATATTTTTGTCTAACTCAGTTTTCCTGTAACACAGTGACTCATATTGACTAAATTTATGTGTGATGCTATGCCTATAATAAAAAGTGCATGTTAATTCCATCTTTGTTATTAGATATAGGAATATGTTATTAGATATTTGGAATTTTACATCTTTCTTTTTGTTGAGAAAACACTCTGATTTTTGTTTCTTTATTTTAATGTTCTTTATCAATATATGCGTGCAGTGCTTAGTGAATACATTTATCATGGCGGGGTGCACATGCATAACACACCGGGAGCTGCTTTTTCCTCTTCCGGAAGGACTGAAGCCAGGACAAGGCTGATGTCCAGAACTCTACATATTTTTCAGGATAACAGCTGATGTTGAGCATTATACAAACATTGTGCTAATTACACTGCCAAATGGGCTTCCATGAGCAGCTAAATTGCATTGCTGTATAGGAAAGAAGAAAAATATATTTATCGCAGTGAATGTACAAGCTTGAGAATGTGTGTAACATTTTTCACTTCTGACTTTCGGTGTGACCATAGTCATGCCACTAACCTAATATTTCAGATTTCAGTGTGAAGAGTGGTACAGTGTAAACATATATAAGTGATA
>RJWM01016135.1:0-46147 GCA_004363535.1 Dasyprocta punctata | reverse complement strand
AAGAGCAAAGATAATCGGGAAGGGAATAGGCGGAAAGAGAAAAGGGAAGAGGAAAAGATATAAACTTGTATATATGTATATGTAAGATAACTAAAAAGAACACTGCTGAATGTATTCGTTATTGAGAAAGAACAATTAATACTCATATGATTAGATCAATCTTGCATGTCTATATCTGTTAATGTAAGAAACCATTTTAAAGATAACGATGCACAATATTGCAACCATTGTCAAGCTTCTATCTTCCGGTTTTGTAAATCTGCAATGTTGTGTATTTACTCTAGTTGTTTGTTTGTCTCTTTTGCTTGTTGTTTTTACTATATAGGTCGTCTTTTTTTGTTTTGTTTTGTTTTGTTTCATTTTGTTTTTCTTCGCTTAAAAAAAGAAAAAGTTGGGGCTTTAGGGCCGAGGATTTAGCTCAGTGTCTCAAGTGCTTGCCTGATAAGAGCAAGGTCTTGAGCTCGATTCCCAGTACCAACAAAAAAAAGATGGGGTTGTGTTATGCTGCCTCTGGTGCCCTCAAATTCCTGAGCATGAGTGATTCCTCTGCCTCAGCATTTCAAATAGCTGGTGCTAAAAGCATATACACCATGCCTGGCTAGATTTTCATATATTACTTTCAAATATCAGTACTCCTTAATCCAGAATACTTTGTGAATGATGGTGACATGACTGAGGAGAACCTACATAGGAAATTCTCAGTGATTCCTACTAATACTGTGAAAATCAATCTATATAGATTCACAGAAATTGTAAGAAATAATTTAACACATGGTTTTGGAAGGTTGTTTTGTGACTTGCACTGCACATAGTTACAAATGTCCATGAATTCAGAGCAGTCAGTTAAAGTAAAAATGTTGCATCTAAGTAGCAATCTGTAGGTCTCTACCTAATTTTTCAATCAACTCCTGAAGCTCTATACATCTTGCCACTCACTCTCAAGTTTATGCTAAGTACTCACCTAAACAAAATTACTTTTCCTTCTGGTTTTATTATTTTTACCTTGCTTTGGTTAGAGAAAGAATACAACTGCCTTGTGAAAAGATACTGTTTGTTTATCAGTTGCTTAGGAGGGGTAAAACACAAAGCAAACTGTACCACTGAATGATTTCTGAAAAGGTGGAACTATGGTATTAGAAAACCATGCAGAGGTGCTCCGGGTTCAATTCACCACATTTATTTATTACTTCCTTTATGCTGTTTTCTGGTTGCTGTGATTCATACAGCAAGGCGAGTACAATTGCCTAACAGAAACACAGCTCCAATATTCATCATTTTTTACTTAGTAAGGCTGTCATCCCAAATTCTGTGGATGGTGATGGACACTAAACCACTGACTATGTTACAAGTGGATATTTATCATCAGCTTTCAAATTCCCTGATCTCTGACAAATCTTATTTGTGATGGTCAAACTAGTAGAACTCCAATCTGAACCTGAATATGAAGTTTTATTTATTAAGATGTAAATGACAATACAAATGTAACTAATGTAAAAATTCTTTCCTCAGGAGCAGTCTCACGTTTCTCTGCCCCACAGTGCAACACTGCCTAGGGTTTATTGTACTCTATAGGTTCTATCCTTGCCACTCAGGTGAGTTTGATTATCATCATCTCTCATTCTTCTGTTTTTATTTATTAGTATTATTCTGATTTACCCAACACTCTTTATATATTTTATTTTCCAGTACTGTTTATTATTGTCTCTAGGGATATGAATTTTATTTCTCTAGTATGAGATAACAAATGTGTAAATAAGGAGCAAAGTGCATAAAAGGTATTGTGAAATAAGAAGAAATTATTCAAAGGAAGAGGAACTAAGGAGGGGCCAAGGGGGAAAGGAAAGAAGGGGGAAAAAGACTCCAATTCCTAAATGAAATAAATCAGATACACATGTTTAAATATCATATTGTTTCTCTAGTGGGAGAAACTGGAAGATAAATAAGGATCAAAATGTTCAGCAGATACTGGGAAATAGGACAAAAATATTCAAATGGGAAGGAGACCAAGGGATGGGGAGGAGGGGGAAAAAAGAAGGGAAAAGGTAAAAATGAATGGATGGAAAAAATGGAAACAAAGTTTTTGTAAATAAGGAGGGGAAGAGATTGAAGGGAGAAGAGGGGATTGGGAAAAAAAGAATCAAGAAATATCATGTACAGGTACAAATTTCCTCTAATGAATGTGATCATTATGGATATCTAAAATGTACCAATAAAATTTGAAAAAATAAATAAAAATTGTCTATTTTAATATAAACACAATATTTTTTCTACACTCTAAAGACATGGACTTATAATAAATATACTACTTTAAATTATTAAAAAACTACAATAAGATACTCTTTCTTCAATATCCCAGTATCTTCAGAATTCACTTTTTAAGGATTATATAACACCATGAATTTATATGAAAATACAGTGACCTAATTGTTCCCATGTAAAAATTGGTTTAGTCTAGGTCAGTGGTGGTAAGCCTTTCATGCATGTGCCACAGCAGGCTATTTGTTTTCATTAAAAGCCCTAGAAGGTTTGTCATCACTGGTCTAGATAGACATTACCTCCAGGGAGTACAGAGTACCAGGAGACAGAAAGCAAAAGTGTAAAGAAAATATATCTTTTTTCTTTATAAACAAAATTATCAGATTTACACCTTTTAAGACAAGTGAAAGAAAAAGGAAATACAGAGGCTAAAAGGAAGTTCACTGTGAAGAAACCCTTTATCATGTGTCTTTCATGGACCTTATATGTTGTTTAAATGGTCATTTAACAGTGAGTTTACAATCCCTGGAGTGTAAGATTCATTCAAGGGGTCTAAGAGGACAAATAATACCAAATGTTATTTGCCATTTCATGCTTATTCTCTTTCTTGTTAGGGCATAGCACAACGGGGTTTTCAGAGATGTAATGTGTCATGGGTCATAGTTCTCATGATTAATGAATTACAGCTCTAATTGATATTGAAATATATGACTACATGCTTGTATTGTACCTCTTTCAGATTTAATTTCTAGTAGAGTGGCAATAGATCCAACATACTTAAACAAAAGTTCTGTAGAATCTGTATGAGTTTTGGGCTGGGGATTTAGCTCAGCGGTACAAGTGCCTGCCTCACAAGTATGAGGTTGTGAGTTTGATCCCCGGTACAAAAAATAAAAAAATAAAAAAGAATCTGTATGAATTTTTAATACTATAAAAGGACTTAAGGTCAAAGTTTCAGAATCACTGTTTTGAAGAACAGTATTTACCAGTCATTAAGGAATGATTATATTCCCCATTCTTAATAATTTAAGATATGAGACACCATACATACACACTCATACAGTCTGCTAAGGAGTGCTTATAATCTATCTGCCTACAATCATGAGTAAATCAACACTGAGATGAAATACTTAAAATTGAAACACAATAGACATGTTAGTAAAGAAACTCCACTCTAGGTAAGTATCAGAACTACAGTAAGCATTTTTGTTGTTGTTGCTGATTTTACAGATGGGATCCTGGGTACTAGTGAACCTCTTGCTACAACTTCCTGAGTTAACTGGGACTCAGGACTGCACCACAGGACACAGCTCTCCAGCAAGCATCCACAGACTTTGAGAACATCTTAGGATCCTGTTATAATGTGACCTCCCTTGTTGCCTGAGAGTACCCCACCCTGTCCTGCTCTTATAAGGATGTGATGCCCTGATAAACACAAGTTGTACTTTCCCAAGTGTCGTGTTCCTGTTCTGTATCACGCCACTTCCCTGAAACCGAGCCAGGCTTGGAAATCTCCCAACGATCATTAAACTGTCCCCACCCCAGATGTTTGCGGTTATACTGCTTAAAAACTGTTTATTTCCTCAGCTCGGGGCGCAGTCTTCCCTACGCATATAGGGACACTGTGTCACCAGGCTTGCACTAATAAAGAGCTCTAATTTTTCCAATTGGCTTTTAAATTGAGTTTTTGTTGGGATAGAGCATCAGATATATCATTTGGGGGCTCGTCTGGGATTTATTAGGGACCCCTCTGCTCTTCCCCTCTAACCAAAACCTGCCACAATTGGTGAGTACCTTGTCTGGGTGATTTGAGCTGTGCACAGTCTTGGAGGAGTATTCATCCTCATTTGAGTGGAGGGGATGCCCTCCAATTTGGCTGAGTCGAGGCTGTGGTTCCTGCTGACAGGTATCCTTTTTGTTTTTGGGTCTGAATTCGACCCGTTTGGGGATGCTAGTCTCTAGATAGCAGAGCCAGACTCTGCATTTGACATTTTTGCCTCCAGACTACTAAGTTTTAAAAATTTTGACCAGCCTGTCTCATTTATGTTTTCTCTTTGTATTGTCTGTCTTGTGTTTGTGATATTAACTTCCTTTTACTTCTGACAGGTTTTTTCCCTTCTAATCTAGCCTCCTTTTCACAGCATCAATGGGCCAAGCAGAGTCTAAGTCAGCTTCACCTACACCCACCCCCCTCAGTCTGGTTCTTGATCACTTTAAGAAATTTAAGAGGTGGGCAGCTGGGTTTGGGGAACCTGTATACCCTGGTAGACTCAAGGTCTTTGTCACCCAGGAATGGCCAGCCAGCATGGGAGAAAGATGGCCATCTATAGGAAGTTTTGATATAGGTACAGCTCAGGCCATCCGAAAATATGTCTTTGGCCCTCCCTCTCACCCTGATCAGATTGTTTACATTCAGATTTGGATTGACCTGATCTATGATTGTCCCCCATGGATACATCAAGCTCTCCATACAGAACTTGTCGCCACGATGAAAACGAAACCAAAACCTCCACTGAAGGAGATGCGTCCTTCAGCACCCCTTGTTCTTACAGAAGTGGAAAGCCTTGATGAAGAGCTTCTGTTACCTCCTCCTTATCAATCAGCACCCCCTTTCCTACCCCCTGACTCTTCCTCTGAAATCACCCAGCCACGCTCCCCTCCCCAGATCCACAGCCCTATTAGGCCTCGGAGCCATCTCCGATCCCCACCCCCAGACTCTACCTTGACTCCGATTTGCCCCCTCTGGGAGATCCCAAATCCCCAAGACCCAGGCTCCACTGTTTTTGTTTACACCCCCTTCTCCACCTCTGACCTTTATAATTGGAAGACCCAAAACCCCCCTTTCTCCAAGGATCTGGAAAAACCTTATTAATCTGCTTAAATCTGTCTTCTCTACCCACCGCCCTACATGGGATGATTGTCAACAGATACTGTGAGTTCTCTTTACAGCCGAGGAGCGAATATGTATCTGGACCCTTGGCCAGAAGGGCATCTGAGACCTGGATGGGTCTTCCTCTTCAGACTCGCAGCAAATAGAACACCTGTTCCCTTCAACCCGCCCAGACTGGGATCTGAATACCAATTGAGGTAAGGAGGCTTTAGACCAATATTACCAGAGATTTCTAGAGGCACTATGGGCTGCAGCCAAGAAGCCCATGACTGAGGTAAGACAATTGGCTGATGAGTCACCCTCCACGTTTTTGGAGTGCCTCCTAGAGGAATATCATTTATATACACCAATAGATCCGGTAGAGACAGAAAACGTGAGAGCAATTAACATCACTTTCGTGTCTCAGTCGGCCCCTGACATCAGATTAAAATTACAAAAGCTGGAAGGATTTGAGGGAATGTCCCTTAGTCAGACGATAAATATAGCCCACAAGGTCTCCACTAACTGAGAGAACCTCTCTGAAGCAAACAATAAAAAGATTACTAAAGTATTAAAACTTCTTACAGAGTGGGCTTCTACTAGTTCTACGAGTATGTTGCCTTTAACTGCTCAAAAAAGGCTCTCACTGAAGCACCCGCCTTTGCTTTACCTGATCTACGAAAACCCTTTTTTCTCTATGTAGATGAAAAGAGACACATTGCAAAGGGGGTCCTAACTCAGAGACTAGGGCCCTGGCAGGGACTGGTGGTTTATTTGTCCAAAAGACTTGATTGCATGGCTGCAGGATGGCCACCTTGTCTGGGAATGATAGCTGCAGTAGCCTCATTAGTTAAGGAGGCACAAAAACTGACTTTTGGGCAGAAACTTATGGTTGTTTCCTCCCATTCACTGGAGACCCTCACCAGGTCACCTCCCAGCAGATGGCTCTCAAATGCCAGGATAATACATTACCAGGCCCTATTGTTGGATTCTTCTACCCTCCAGTATCAGACCACTTCGGCTTTAAGCCCTGCCACCCTATTGCCTGATGATGACCCCTCTGAGCCCATCCATCCCATTCATGACTGTTCAGAGGTAATTGATCATATTCAGAGCCTTCGTCCAGACCTGACTGATAAGCAACTGCCTGAAGCACCTCTGTATTTCTCTGATGGGAGCAGTTTCATTCAGCAAGGTAAGAGAGTCGCAGGTACAACAGTAACCACTGAATCCCGGGTCTTATGGGCACAAGCCCTAGAGCCAGGAACATCTGCACAAAAGGCTGAACTCATTGCCTTGACAGAAGCCTTAAAACTGGCAGAAGGAAAGTGGATTAATATTTACACTGACAGTAAATATGCCTTCACCACAACTCATGTCCATGAAACTATTTATCAGGAAAGGGGCTTACTGACCTCAGGGGGACAAAAGATGAAAAATTCTCCTCAAATACTTGATTTGCTGGCTGCCATTTGGCTGCCAATCATACACTGTAAAGCCCATTAAGTGGGAGATGACCCAGTCTCACATGGGAACAACCTGGCAGATACCAATGCCCGAAAGGTGGCCACAAAACCAGTGGGGGCTGGAGAGACTGAGCCAATTCCCACACTGTTATTGATTCCACCTGTATTGTCAGAACCCACATGCAGCCAAAAGGACCTCCATTTAGCTGCCCAACTCCAAGCAAAGCCTAATATCCCAGGAGGTTGGTATCAACTCCCAGACAAAAGAGTTCTGCTGCCTGAGGCTCTAAGGTGAGAGTTGATTCAACAGGCACACCAATCTACCCATTTGGGAGGCTCAGAATTGGCTGAGCTTTACAGAGACTGATTCTTCATTCCACAATTATCCAAGTTGACCCAGGCAACAAGTCTTAAATGTCCACAATGCCAGTTGATAAATCCTAAGCGAACCCAGAACATTGAGACCAAACGTTATTGAGGGACCATGCCAGGAGAACATTGGGAAATTGATTTTACAGATATGGGAAAGACTGGATTACAAAGACATAAATATTTGCTGGTAATGGTAGATACTTTCACTGGCTGGGTAGAGGTATATCCCACCAAGTCTGAATCTGCCCTATTTGTAGTTAAAAGGCTTCTCTATGAGATTATACCAAGATTTGGCCTGCCATTATATCTGGGGTCTGACAATGGCCTGGCTTTCATAGCCCAGATAATTCAAAAACTAACACAAGCATTAAAAATTAATTGGAAGCTCCATTGCGCATACCAACCTCAAAGTTCAGGACAAGTAGAAAGAATAAATCAGACCTTAAAGTCTACAATATCTAAGTTACTCTAGAGACTAGCAAACATTGGGTACGCCTCCTTCCTTTTGCCCTCCTCTGTGCATGCTGTACCCCCTATGTGTCTGGGATCACCCCCTCTGAGGCCTTATACGAGAGGCCACCACCTTTAATCCCCAGGATTTCTGAAGAAAAATTAGCTGATTTTACTAACCAAGATCTCATTAAGTCTCTCCAGACACTCCAACCTGTACTGACATCTGTACATTGCTTATTCAAACATCATCACCTTCCCCCTGCTGAGACCTCATCACAGGATGGTCCCCCTGCTGAGCCTCGCTGAGAAGGACCCTACACTGTCATCCTCAGCACTCCAACCACAATCAAAGTAGCAGAAAAGACCACCTGGATACATCACAGCCACTTCAAGATCATCCCCTTGGAGACCCCCGGAGACAAGCCAACAGATAAGTGGACTGTTAAAACCTCCTCAGACCCAACTAGTACAAATCCTGCCCCAGGTCTTCTGGCACTCAGGTAAACAAGGGAGGCTCTCCCTCTTCATAGAGCAGTCGAGTCCCCATGTCTCTAAACAAAGCCCCGTACTCCCAGTCTCAGCAGGGGTGAGCATCATTGGAGCATTAAGTCTGGGAGCCACATCTTTGGGAGTGGGCCTTTATCAGAATGAGGTGTTGTCACATCACATGGATACAGACTTACACAGATTCCATGACTCTGTGGCTGAATTGGAAACCTCTTTAAATTCCTTAGCCGAGGTGGTCCTTCAAAACCGCAGAGGCCTAGATATACTTCTGTTAAGACAAGGGGGCCCCTGCTTAGCTCTGGGAGAAGAATGCTGCCTTTATACTAATCAGTCCAGAGTAATCCAACAAAATTTGGCAGAACTACAGAAAGCCCTACAAGAACAAGACAAGAGACAAGCAGGTCCCAACTGGTATGAACAACTTTTCTCCACTTCCCCATGGTTAACTAGTTTAGTCACAGTAATAGCAGGGCCTCTGATGATAATATTGCTCATATTAACTTTTGGACCATGTATTTTTAACAAGTTAACTGCCTATGTAAAACAACAAGTTCAGTCTGTAAAACTAATGCTGTTACAAACTCAAGGATACGAACTACTAGACACAAATGCAACAATGCACTAAAAATAATAGTCGCCAAAGATTTGATGACTGACAAACAAAACTAGTGGGGAATGTTATAATGTGACCCCCCTTGTTGCCTGAGAGTACCCCCCTTGTCCTGCTCTTGTAAGGACATGATGCCCTGATAAACACAAGTTGTACTTTCCCAAGCACCGTGTTCCTGTTCTGTATCGCACTGTGTTCCTGTTCTGTATCGCACCACTTCCCCGAAACCGAGCCAGGCTTGGAAATCTCCCAACGATCATTAAACTGTCCCCACCCCAGATGTTTGTGGTTATACTGCTTAAAAGTTGTTTGTTTCCTCAGTTTGGGGCACAGTCTTCCCTATGCATATGGGGACACTGTGTCGCCAGGCCTGTGCTAATAAAGAGCTCTAATTTTTCCAATTGGCTTTTAAATTGAGTTTTTGTTGGGATAGAGCATCAGATATATCAGATCCAAGCTGGGAATATAGGGTATTGAAACATAAGTAGAAATAACACATTAAAAAATTGTTTTCTCTTATGCTTATTAGCGAATAATTACTTCTGCTATATTTATGTCAAAGTCTTCCAGTAATTATCTCTGCTGTATTTATGTCAAAGCCTTCCAATAATTACCTCTGCTGTATTTATGTCAAAGCCTTCCAAAAATTTGGGGGAAAAATAAGATAACTCTGGGAATCTCAAACACTTCAACGTTCTGTACTACTCTCTAGAGCAATCTGTATTGCTAAATTTACCTACTTTGAATGTCAGTTCATCCCTTATCCCTACTGTTTTACTTAGAACAGAATCTTTTGTTTCAATAGCAAGTAGAATGGGTTTTAAAGTAAAACATTTAAAATATTTAATAAATACTGTATAGTTCATAAAATATGTAGTTAATTCAAAATACAAAGTTATTACCTTCATGTGAAGATGTATCTCAGGTGATTCTAAAAAGGGAAAGAGAAACATAATCACTATATGTAGATATGAGAAAGCCAAACACACATTTGTGCAGAGTTAGTGTGGAGTTGAATCCTCATGCTTTACTTTGGAAATGATTACTTCAGATTTTGGGTTGTGTTCCCCAATGATTACAATATGACAGAAAAATTAGAATTCAGGTCTAACAAGGCATATTACTAACATTTCCAAAGTGAGATTATGCTTCCAAAGACCATAACTAAAACAGAAAGTGAGCATATACCAATATGCACACACTGAATGATGGGGAAAAAGTGATCTTGGCAAGTCATGACCCTGAAAGAATGACTGTCAAAGCTGACAGGAGAAGGTAAATAGCATATAACTTTAGCATAACACATCACCCATTTGTGCACCATTGCACTACAAGTATATGTGCTTTTACATTTGTCTTGCACCTCAGGAAGTACATAGTTTAGTAACAGTTTAGTGGAATAAAAAATTAATTTCTTATCAAAAAGGTTGTAAATTGATTAGCTTAGACATATACTTGTAGAATAAAAGTTTAAAAAAAAACATTCATTTTTTCCATACCCTTGTGGGCTATGGGTATGCCTGCATTTCCTGTATCCCCCAGTTTAGCCATCTTAAAAGTGTTTTGATCCACTCATGCAAGAAGGAATATAAACCACATCTAAGACATAATGCACAATAAGTTTTCAACATTGAAATATAATTATCAAAAATGAAAAGATTACTGAATTGTCACAGAATTATTACACACTAATAACCTTTTATATTTCAAAATCAGTGCAATGTTTACTAAAAAGTAACAATTTTGGTATTCAAGGAATGAACTCTACAATGTCTCTTGTTTCCAGATTTTGTTTGATACATTATATTAGTCTTTAAAATATCTGTGTGAAACACTATTGTATAAAAACTCAGTTATCTTAAAAAACAATTGAATGCTTCTATATGCAAGTAAATCTCACTTCAATAATTACCAATTCAACATAAAGCTTTGGTGCCTGCAGTTATGGAGAGGAGGTAAGTGGCTACAGTTGAAGCCAATTCTAGCACTCCTCCATGCTCCTAATCATTTCTGAAGCAGCAACGGTCTACTCATGTGTTTGTGGGCACAAACCCTGAATTCATTGGAAGTGAGTTCTCTCAAGTTTCATCATTCATTCCAAAATCCCCTAACTTCCTTCTTTCCTTTCTTCTTTTCCCTAAACAATCTCTGTTCCTTTCAAAACTATTCTCTAATTCTATGGTCTTGATTGTTTCCATTTACTTCTTTTTATGGATTATTTCTACTTTATGTGGCAGAAATGGCAGTAGTATCTTAGAACTATAATTTCTATTTCTTCATCCTCTTTGCTCTTGCTCCTGTGACTGGAAACATTTTCAGAAATAAAAACAAAATTTGTGCTTTCCTTTGACCCTGTTATGTCTTGAACTATTTATTATGCAATGACTTGTATCCCTTTCTCTAAAGGGAAGCTGATATCCGGCATCTTCTAGTGGTCTGAGGACAAGCAGCATTAACATCACCCGAGGACTTATTAGAAACACACGATCCCAGTCCTGCTGAATCAGAGGTGTGGTTTAACATGGTACCCAACAGGGGCTTCATTACAGTGGAAAAGCTCTGGCCTATATAGTCTCTTCTGAATCCTCTTCCCTTCCCTTACCTTTTTGGAATCTAATGTCAAGTTCTTCCTCATCCTGTCCCCCAAATTGAAAATGCATAAAAAGTCATAAACTTTCTAATGGAGTTTATTATGAGGCTATGACTTTCCTGATCTCTCAACAACTAATCAATTCTTCTTTTTTTTCAATTCTCTTATTCTGGATGTACTACCTGGTGAAATAGCAACTTTTTTTTTAAGTGGCAACATTTTATATGAAATTCTGCAACCAGAATTATGGAAAGAATTAAATACACGAACCAAGATACCACTGAAACTACATGTACAGCTGACCATGTTTGTTTATATTTATCTGTAGTAAATAAAGCATAGCTCTGCATAATCTAGTACTTCAATCCTTGATGCCCTCCCAATGGTGAGAAGGCAGGAAAAGTAGAAAAATTCTAGTCTACTTTTCTGTCAAGATTTGGTATTGAAAGCTCACTTTATATAATTCCTACACTTCTCCTACCTTTCTCTTCCTTTTTCTAAAGAATTATTTTCCTACCTTCCATATTCTTTTTTCTTCATTTACTCCCTGTATTATTGTTTTTTCTTATGCTTCACTCCTCTCTTCTATATTTTATTTCCCTCAGACCTTAAAATAGCTTGAAACAGAACTAATAATTTAGCTCCTTTAGTGACTCTCAAACTTAACTGGTTACTGAAACATGATAATATATATTACTTATTACTATTTTACTCCTTTTTTTTTCTTGCTGTGCACTTAATAGGTAATTTTCTTTGGCTATTAGAATCCAGTAATATTCTATCAAATGACTATCCTAAAAAAAATTATACATTTATATATATATTTCTTATGTTCTATCTGCTTGTCTATTTCCTGCATGTTTTTCTTTTTCATCTGCAGCCCAAGATAAATGATCAACAGACTTCTATGGAAGATTCTCAAAGATACTCTGTCAAAATTAGTACAGCAGTAGTAAGTTACATAAAGACTTCCTAATCATTTTTTAAGAAGTTATCTGATTTTTCTATCTTAAGGCAATTAGATTTAATAATGGGAAGCATGTAGTGAAAACCAAAGTATCTCAAATGAGAACCTTATGTCAAGCCAACTCTGCATCTCCACATGGGTACTGACCTTGTAAAGCAAGCATGGAAAGCCACAGGAGAAATTCATAGACAAAATTCTGTCTGATGTGCATTATTTCAACCTAGCTTCAGAATACCTAACTCTCCTTTGCATCCCCCAATGAAGAAAACAGTAAAAAATTTTTTAATGAAATATTTTCAAACTGAAAGATGTTTTTCTGAGTGTATGTGTGTGACATATAACAATTATATTTGTTTTGGGGAACTGATACATATGTTATTGATTTCTTAATCACCTCTGCTTCCTTTACACTCTACCATTTCTTTCTCTTCCCTGATTAAACAAATTCTTTCCTCTAAAAAAATAAATTAAAAGTAGGACAGTATAAAAAAGAACAAACTCATAACTACACTTACTATACCTCAGCATTAAATATTTCTAATCACAGAAATAATTTTAGTGTTTGTGGGAGACAACTTGAGAAGGTCCCCTTGAATGTAGAACAATTGCTACTTTTGATTATATTGAAACTTATTTCATTATGTTGATGTATACAGAGCTGACTATGGTATTTCCTTCTCTCTTCAATTGGCTCTAAGCATTGCAAATAAGGCTAGCTGAGGTACTGATATGTAATCTCTAAAACCATCCAACAGTGTCCTGTTGCCTCCCATAGTGATCTCTATAAAACATATAGAGACAGCTGAATGGCAGAGCCAGTGAGCTCCAGGAATGTCAACTGGGTATGAGCCTCGAGAAAGAGGCTATGAGTCCCCAGGGCATAAAAGTTTACATATCAGAAGCAGGTACTGGTATGTAGTCTTTAAAGCCATCAGACAGTATCCTGTTTCCTCCAAAAGTGACCTTTGTAAAATGTATAAAGCACAGCAGGATGGCAGAGCCAGTGAGTTCCAGGAATGTCGACTGGGGATGAGACTAGAGAAAGAGGCTATGAGTTCCCAGGGCATAAAGTTTGCATATCAGAAACTGAAGCAGCAGCCTCCTAAAACAATCTACTTGCTATCTTGATTGGGTTGGGCAAATTGAGCCTCTTGCATATCTTCATCTGCATTTTGCAGAGATACATTTCTCACTACCTTGCTAGCCAGCTCAAGTTACATAGTTCCCGCCGTCCTCACTGTCACTCATCCTCAAGCCACCCCCTTGCTTTACTAGTTAATAAATTCTGGGAGAGGCCTAGGATCAAGGCCTTTGTCCGCATGTCCTCACGAGGATTGGACTTAGGACCCCTTGGCTGCCCTTAACCTTGAATATGTCTCGGAATATTTACTCTCACCGTGGGTTGCATTGGAGGTGGTAGATTGGAATTAATTTACTGGGATTCCAATAACGTCTCAGTGGATTTATGAATATAACTTCTTAGACTGTGAGGAAAACTAGAGAAAAAGATTTCAGTACTTGAATTACCATGCTCTTTATTTGGGATTACAATAAGTGTTAAAATACTTGGCAAGCTAAGAAACTTCAGTGTCATGCTGAGTATAAACAACACTGCAGAAGCTACTTCACTTATGTAAACAGGGGCTTAGAAAAACGCAATTTTTGAGGTAACTTTTACTGATAGAAAAATGGCTGAAAATAAAAGTGTACTAATAACTTTATGTTACATTCAAGTAACAGCACATGAATATTAGACACTGCATACAATTGTTTTTCAAATAAGAAAGAACTTTGAAAAAGTATAAAAAAAAGCAGCAGCATAAAAACTTTTATTTATTAAGTGCCCAAAATGTGCCAGGTACTTATTTGTATATTTTTTTTCTATCTGTTATAAAACTATAAATGATCATGATGAAAGTTGCTGTACTTCCTACTTCCTGGTCACTGTAATGTGTTCCAATGATGGACAGGTATGGCTCATGGCTCTGTGCACTTTGTCCACAATGTCCTCTTTGACTTTCTAGTGGTTGGCTTCTTCTCATCCTTAAATTAGCAGCAGTTCACTGTCATTCCCATCCTAACTACAAACCCCCTCAAAATTCTCTAACCTAGTTAGGCATGGCAGTGCACACCTGTAATTTCAACATTCTGGGAGGCTGAGGCACAAGAATCACAAGGTCAAGCCCAATCTGGATAATGTGGTAACTTAGCAAGACCCTATCTTAAATTTAAAAAGGGTTGGAGATGTAGTGCAATGTGAAGACCATAGGATCAATTTAAAGTACTGAAATAAAAAATGTTTCTTGTTTGTTTTCTCTTCTATCACTATAGCATAAGCCTTTGTCTGATGTATTCATTGTCCCACTACCTAGCACAGAGTGGGTCCTCAAAAACAGAGATTTATTCAAGGTTAAAACATTTAAGATTTCACTAGGGAAGCCTCAAGCATCAAGCTACTATATTCCTATAGGATGTTTCCATTAACAGCTTACTAACTTACCATTTCCAAATTAGCAATCGACACACCCCTCCCAACTCTCTTATTGTTTTCTTGACACATTATTTTATTGCCCTCAGGTTTAAGAAAAAACCTTCAATATTTATTCAGTCACTGTGAACTTGATAGAATAATTTTGTCTTATATTTATATGAACATTTTACACTTTTCAAAGTACTTTTATACTTCTTATCACATTTGTCCATTACATATATCTAAAAGGTAGATAATGTGCCATTGTTATGGTATAATAAGGTCATCAAAAGCCCAAAAGGCTAAATGATTTTTTCCAAGATTTAATAGTTACCAAATGACAGAACCAGGATACTAACATGTCATGTGACTTCCACCACTGTCCTGGTATCACTAGGCAGGAGCTTAGACCTAAAAGATTAGGCCCATCCTACAATGATCACGTTAAAACAATTTGTCTCTACACTTTCGTCACTACAAGCATGGCTGCCATAAAGGCACTCCAGGCATTCCACATTCAAAATTGGTTTCTGCTTTTTCAAATACTGTAAAGCCAAACTGCAATTGTAATGTCATGTATTTTCAACACCTCAAATCCTTTCTTATCCTGAATTATTCCATGCAGATCAATACTTGGGAATCCAAATACATTAACACTTGCATTTTCTTGTCAAGTCACAAGCTCTAAAAATCATGATCCAAACATTTTCTCTGAATCTCAACAGAACTTTTACTCATTGGCCACAGGCTGACCTTGAACAATTCTTTAGTTTTTAGATCAACTTAATTTCAGCATACAAGTTGATCACTTGTGACATCTAAGTCTTAGTTTTTAACTGCATGGAATTCATTAAATGAATCCTACATAGGTAGCAGTGCTATAGTTAGCACTCCATTCATTCATTCTTTCCTTCATCTGTCATACAGGGGATTCAACCCAGGGCCTTCATATTGAGCTACAACCCCAGTGGAGTTTATTTTTTGACACAGGAACTCATTAAATAGCTAAACTTCCCAGGCAATTATTAACTATGGGTTAAAAAATGTAAGGAAATAATTTCTTACAGACATATGGAGAGGTGACAGAGTAAAGTCAAATTATCCCTCTTTATATTTAAACCTCAATCAATGCTTATTTCAAAAATAATTATAAACAGACAATACCTCAAAATTCCAGGTGATTCATTATCTTCTTTTAATCCCAGTGCAAACATACCTATAAAATGTAGTCACAGACACATTAACGAGAACATTTACTGATGTAAATTTTACTTATGTATACAAATCTATCTGCATTCATGAATATTTCAGTTAAGATTCAAGTAACTGTGAAAAGAATTTCAGAGTGTTGAAGCACTTTAAGAAAGAAGTTGGTGGAAGGAAAATAAGAAAAACTTTAAAAGAAATGGATATCATCTTTTGGATCTACACACGTTTTAAAATAATAGTATATGAAAAGTTTTCACAAGTAGTCACTAACTTACCACCATTATAATTTTTCTCCCATCCATCTTTATTAAATACTTTGTCAGTTGTTTGCCTGTCTGAAGTATTTATAATAACAAAGGTACCATTTTCTTTCAAACTAATTTTTGGTCCTATTGCTTTTATCTATAAAAAGTGGAAGATAAAAAAGAAAAAGAACTAAATATCAAAAAGCATACACTTGTCAACCCACCCACTCAGTAAAATGGAAACAATCACAGGCAAATCTATCAAATTATAGGGATTACTCTAGAAGAAACTGGAAACTGAAAACTGAAAACACATTCTGCTCCATATGCAAGCCAATGCAGAAACACAAAAAAACAGTGAAATGTATTTCATTGGTTCTACAAGTGGGGTCCAAAGTTAGATGTCAAAAGCAAGAACAGTCAGTTCTACCTGGGAAGCCCACAAAAAGCCATAAGCCTAGGGTCCTATTTTGAAAGAGAGACAAAGCACACAGGAAGGTTGTCAAGGGCATTCCAGACAGTGCAGCAGAAACAAAAGGGTGAAGTATGAAACAGTACAGCAAAAGAAGGTCACCCAAGTAACATGACACCACTGGAATACAGTTCCTGGAATGGCATGGACAGATAAACAGGAGAATCAGGGGAAACCACATGGACTCCTCTCTGACTGGAACGTGAACCTTCCCTTTGTGAAATGGTGATCTGCATATTCTTGCCAGCAGCATAAAATAGATGCCAGAGCGTAATGTGGAGAGGAGCAAAAACGTATCATTTCTAAATGATGGGTGAGAAAATGAATCCAGAAAAGAAAAATGGTGCACAGAATGCACGGAGTGTGAAGGACTGGATAGTGACCAGAAGGGTGGCGCAGGCCAGGATTTCCCAGCTTCAGATTCGGTGCCATTCAATATTGTCACAGAAAGGTCACAATCAAGGTGTGTAGGACAGACATCAAACTAGGGGCCAGAGATGGAGGAAATACATTAGGAGGATGAGGGAAGTTGATGACCTTACTCAGGAAAGCATATAGGCTCAAGAAAGTAAGTATTTGTAGAATACAGCAAACTGATGTAGCAATGCTAATCTATGCAGATCGCTGAAATTCACCAAATGAAAACAAGAGAAGGGAAATCCAGAGGATTGTATTTTTCCATTGTATACATCAGCATTTGTTTCAAGGATATAAATGTATACTGCTATTAATATATGCAAATATTGATTTCTGGGACAATATGTTAAAATAAATTTTAAAATCTAATAATGAGATTTAATGCTAAAACACCTACTGAAGATTTTGCAAAAAGATTCCTATTTAAAAGGAAATCTTGAAAGTTTTAAATATAAGCCAGGCCTGGTGACGTGCACCTATGGTCCCAGGTATGTGGGAGACTGAGGTGTGATGATCACGGAAGCCCAGGAGTTGGAAGCCCACCTGGGACACATAACAAGATCCCACCTCAAAAGTGAAAAAAGTTTTAAACTATAGTAGAGAAATGGTGATGTGTTTACAAAACAAGGTATTTTTGAATACCAGCATAACATAAGGAAGAAATGTAAAGCCCTATTTTAAAATTTCTATACCCTTATAAATGGCATACACCAATAGTTTGAATTTTCTATTTATACCATATGGGATGATAGTTACAAATGGAAGAAAGGTTGCATGCTACTTACTACCACCTGAGAATGGCAGCATTTATATTAGAGAAAAAAGAAAACACAAAATACCACCAGTTTCCCATTCAGAGAAAGAATTGCTAATCAGGATTCTACAGAGAAATTGTATTTTGAAAAGATACATTTAATAGAACATGGAGCAGGCTTAAAAAGTTTTAAGAAATTTTAATATAAAATTCTAACCTAAGTTGAGAGTTAAAGGATACTAGAATATACTGTGACTTTCTTTCCTATTCATTTTATCCTCTGACTTGTTTCTTTAATTGTGACATACTTTTTCAAGATAACTCACCTGAAATTATATATCCTAAGCATTGTAAAGGAATATACTTCAGGGCGTATTTTTAGAAATTCAATAGACTTAACTATTACATAAGTCATGCATATACTACTTGTAAAATTCTACTATGTAGAAATCCATTTATTGACATTCAAATAGTATTAAAATGCTTATTAATATAAAACACCACATTTCAGGTCTTCAGGACATACACAAACATATTTCCTAATCTGCAGTAGCTCACAGTAATGCAGGAGTTTTAAAATAAATATTTTGAAGTACAAAAACTTCTTTGAAATGTTAGAATGAGATACAGGGACTCCAATTGGATATTTTTAAAAAGTATAAAGCACACAATTTCTTAAATCTTTACCATTTGTTTATTTAGATCATTATTTTGATCACAAGTATTCTTCAATCAGATGAACAATTATAAAAATGGTACCCTCTTAATGGAGGAGTAACTTAGAAAGCACAGTGCAGTCAGGTGTAGTAGCACATTAAATCAGCATTCTGGAGGTAAGGCTAAAGGATCCAAGTACCAGCTCTGACTAATAAAATAAATGAATTATTTTTTTAAAAAAGGGCCAGGAATGGAGTTCATTGCACAGGCCCTGTGATCAACTCAGAAATGAAAGAAACAAAACAACAACAAAAATCCTGTAATTCTTTAGTCATACCAATTTTATGAAACAGATTTTAAATTTCTAAGGTTCCATAATTACTGGTATTATTTTAATCTAAAAACAGAACCAAGAACAGAAAGAGAAAAACTTTCATAAAAACTGTATGATACTAAAATAAAAAGTACTTAGAGGAAAAAAATATTTTATACACCACAAGTTTTTGAAATTAAGGCACCAAAATTCCATGATTATTGTAAGGAATAATAAGATCCATTAAAGATTTATGTAAATATGAGTATTATAAAGTTCACAGCAGTAAGATTTACAAGCCACAGTAAGGTATACTTATCCAAATAATCCTTGACAAAATTTTGTATTTCCTCTATTGTGGGAAAGCTTTGACTAAAACAATTTTCCTGTCACTATGTATTTTCTAGCCCGTTATTTTTTCAGGCTCCAATACCTCAAAGTTTTAGCAGTTATTTACCAAAGGAAAAACAATTTTTCTTTGACTAGTCATAGTTCTATAAAATGGTTTTACCTGACCAACTTTCCATGTAAAACCATGATAGGTACACCACTGCTAAATTTTAAGACTGAGCACTATACAAAACAAAGCTAAGAAGAAAAAATTAGAGCTCTTACCTTGTTATCAAAAAGATAACAGGAATCATTAGGACCAGGTTTGTTGGAAGACCTGTAAAGCAAAAACATGCAACAAAAGTGGGTGAGTTCTGTCATTAAAAATCGGTGAAAGGCTGGCCATCTGTATGTTGAATGATGCTTCTTGGTTGACACAATTAAAATTTGACTTCCATTTTTTCAATCTTTCAGATACTTTGTTCTGTCTTTATTTCTTCTAATCTATGAAAGTCAGTGAAGACTCACTTTAACTCCAATGTCAATGAGTGACAGCCAATAGACTGGGAGACCCTGCAAAAAACTCAACTTTAAAAATTGTCTGCCCTGACTCCTTACAGCCAGACACAAGTTCCTGGTTGTGCCACACTCTGGGGTGTGCTCTGCCTAGCCACCAGGGTCCCAGAGTTTCTGACCCCCACCCAGTAAGGTGGATGGTCCAGCAACACACTCTGGGAGTGAGCCCTCACTAGCTGCACAGAGGATCAAACTCTGCCCAGCTCAGTGCCCCAGCACAATCCATCAGGGGAATGCCAGGCCAGCTTCAAAGGACACAGAGGTACTGAGGACAGCCCAGTCCAGAACCCCAGAGTCACTCATCAGGGAGCAGCCAGCATAGCTGCAGGGCCTTGGAGAATTTGAGCTCTGACCACTAGAGCACAAGGCACGAGTTCCATTGTTCAGGGGTGCAGGCCTGCAGCAGGTCCTAGAGGATGTGAACCCTGACCTACCAAGAATAGGTCCCTGGCACTATATGTCTGGGACATGTCCAGGCTTGCCCCACACTTCACAGGCTCTGAACTCCTCATAACCAGACACAAGGTCCTGGGGTGCCACACTCTGGGGTGCACTCTGCCTAGCCACCTGGGTCCCAGGGATTCTGACCCCCAACCAGTAAGGCGGTAGCTCTAGTAACATACCCCAAGGGTGCGTCTCTGCTAGCCACCTGGGTTGCAGAGGTTCTGAACACTAAACAGCCAGGTTCTAGGCCTGAGGAACAACCTTGAGAGTTATGACCCTGCTGGTTACAGGGAGGACACAAACTTTGTCCAGCCCAGTGTCCCAAAGCAAACCAACAAAGTACATCGGGGAACACACAGCCAGCCTCACAGACCACAGAGCACAAGGATCCAGTGCCATAGTCTGGGACTGTGCCCCATCTAGCCATGGGGATATTGGAGGATTGAAGGTCTACACAACACAGTGTTCTAGTGCAATCCATCGGGAGGCTGCCTGCCCAGCCACACAGGTCCCAGAAGAAAATTATAAAATGAAAGAACAAGAGGCAGTCTCAATCCCCCAGCCCACCATGAACAAACCCAAGAGACACTGAAATGGAAGACACTGGGAGTCACATAACTGAACTTTCTGAAATGATAGCAAATGAAGTAAAGAAACAACTCCATGAAGCTATAGAGAAACTCAAATCAGAAATAATCTCTCAGTTAAAAAATGAAATGACAGTCATTATGAAAGAAGTGCTGTGTGTATCTAAAGAAGATCAAGATAAAAAAAATAGAAGAACATAAGAAAATGATAGAAACTTCGTACAAAATAAGACACAAATAGACTGCATGAAAAAGATTCAAAGGGAAATTCAGGAAATGAAAAATTCCATGGAAAGTTGGCAAAACCACTTGAATGAAGGTGAAGATAGAATCTCAGACCTTGAAGACAGCATGGAAGCTTATGGTCACGAAAGAAAAGATCTCTTAAAAATAACAAGGAGCCAGGAAACAACAATTTAACAGCTGCAAGATGATGCCAAGAGAAATAACATAAGATAAATAAGCATCAATGAAAAAGCAGAGGTCAATACGAATGACCTGTGAAGACTATTTGCAGAAATAATAGCAGAAAATTTTCCAAACACGGGAAGAGAAGCTAATATACAGGTAAGTGAGGCATACAGAACCCCAATTAACCATAACCAAAATAAATCTTCACCCAGACATATAATAATTAGGGTATTAGAAATACACCACAAGAACAAAATACTAAAAGTTGTCAGAGAAAAGAAACAGATCACCCATGAAGGAAAGCCTATCAGAATTACAGCAGATTTCACAACGCAAACCTTCAAGTCAAGAAGACCTTGGAGTGAAATATTTCAAATCCTGAAGGAAAACAACTTTCAACCCAGATTGATGTATCCTATAAAACTATCTTTAAAAATTGATTGAGAAATAAGATACTTCCATGACAGAGAACAACGGAGGGCACCAAACCAACACTACAAAGAGTACTGAAACAACACTACAAAGAGTACTGAAACACACTCTAGAAAGAGACAAAGATAGCTACAAGCTTAAGAACAGCAACAATAATACAGTTATAACAGGTGACCTTAACACCCCACTGTCACACAGAGACAGGTCAACCAAACAAAAAAATCAGCAAAGAAATAACAGAACTGAATCAAACTTGTGAACAAATGGACTTAGTAGGTGTGTACCGAGTGCTCCACCCATCAACATCAGAATACACTTTCATCTCAGGTGCACATAGGTCATTCTCTAAAAGAGATCATATACTGGTCCACAGAACAAGCTTAAGTAAATGCAAAGGAGCTGAAATAATTCCATGAATATTATCTGACCATAGTGCAATAAAATTGGAAGTGAATGACAAAAAAACCTACAAGAACCCCATAAACACATGGAAATTAAGTAATACTCTCCTAAACAATCAGTGGGTCACAGAAGAAATTAAAGAAATTAAACACCATCTACAATTGAATGAAAATGTAAATACAAATTACCAGAACCTGTGGGACACAATGAAAGCAGTCCTCAAAGGGAAAGTTATAGCTCTAAACTCCCACATCAGAAAAATGGAAATAACACACATAAACAGCCTAATGCTGCACCTCAAACTCCTAGAAAAAGAAGAGCAAGTCAAGTCCAAGGCCCAAAGAAAGGAGGAAATTTTCAAGATCAGAGCAGAAATTAATGCAACTGAAACTAAGAAAACAATACAAAGAATTAATGAATCAAAGAGTGGGTTCTTTGAAAGAATAGATAAAACTGATAAACCTCTAACCAACCTTATCAAAAAGAGGAAAAAACCTCAGATTCATACAATAAGAAATGAAAAGGGTGAAATCACCACAAAACGTGTGGAAATATAGAAGATCACCAATACCTACTTTGAAAACCTTTACTCACATACATTCAATAACACAGAAGAAATGGACAGATTTCTAGAAACCTAAGAATTACCAAAGCTGAATCAAGAAGATGTAAAAGAGCTGAGTAACCCAATCTCAGCTAATGAAATTGAAAATGTAATTAGAACTTTACCAACAAAGAAAAGCCCAGGTCCTGATGGATTCACTGCTGAATTCTACAAGAAATTTAGGGAAGACTTAATTGCAACACTCTTCAAACTCTTTAATGAAATTGAAAGGGAAGTAAGTTTCCTTAACTCATTCCTGCAAACAAGTATTACCCTAATACCAAAACCAGAGAAAGACCCAACCAAAAAAGAAAATTACAGGCCAATCTCCGTAATGAACATAGATGCAGAAATCCTCAATAAAATACTGGCAAATAGAATACAGAAATTTATCAGGAAGATTATACACCATGATCAAGTGGAATTCATCCCAGGAACGTAGGGATGGTTCAACATACACAAATCAATAAATATAATACATTGTATCAACAGGGTGAAGGACAAAAACCACATGATCATCTCAATAGATGCAGAAAAACTTTCAACAAAATCCAACACCCATTCATGATTAAAGAAACCTACAGAAAATTGGAACAGATGGTCTCAACCTAAACCTGATAAAAGCCATACATCATAAACCAACAGCCAACATGTTACTAAATGGACAAAAGCTGAAAATTTTCAAACTAAAATCAGGAACAAGACAAGGATGTCTATTATCACCACTCCTATTCAATACAGTTCTGGAAATATTAGTCAGAGCAATTAGACAAGAGAAAGAAATAAAGGGAATAAGGATAGGAAAGGAAGAAGTAAAATTATCACTCAGCAGATGATATGATACTCTACATAGAAGATCCCCAAAAATCCATTGAAAGACTTCTAGATGTAATAACCAAACTCAATAATGTTGCTGGATACAAGCTCAGCACTCGAAAATCAATAGCATTCCTGTACACAAACAACAAAGTCACTGAGAGAGAAATAAGGGAAACCACACCCTTCTCTATAACATCCAAAAAAAAAATGAAATACTTACGAATCAATCTAACAAAGGAAGTAAGAGATCTATAGAGTGAAAATTACATTACTACGTGCCGCGTCCTTTTCTAGCCATGTTCTGCTGACAAAGTTCAAACATGGAAGGAAAAGAGAGACCCCTGTTCTGCTGACAAAGTCCAAACATGGAAGGAAAGAGAGACCCATGTTCTGCTGACAAAGTCCAAACACGGAAGGAAAGAGAGACCCATGTTCTGCTGACAAAGTCCAAACATGGAAGGAAAGAGAGACCCATGTTCTGCTGACAAAGTCCAAACATGGAAGGAGGGCATTTTCTAAGAAAAGGCCACAGCATAAAAATTGGCTTTGTGGGAATGGGTTAATATTTCTTGGGAACTACTGTGTTAACTTGTGCTCTGATCGAGTTCAAAAAAATTTCTCCTTTTTCTTTCCCATGCATAAAATCAGTAAATAAAGTGCAGACTCCCTAAGAACAAAAGGATAGTTGATAAAATGTTCTTCTACTACTAATAGTGTCTGATACCGACTCAGACCAACTAGGCCAGGGCCAGAGTAGAAGTTTGAGAGATTTTAACAATAATAATAATAATCAGCTGGGGCTGTCTGGGAACCTCTATGCAGAGGAGCCGACTTGCTACTATGTTTTGTCTTTTGAGAGAAGCAAGGTAGATAATACATTCTTGCAGCTGTGAGAACACTGCAAGGGAATAGGGGGGCTAAACCGTGGCTGAATATAGTTTTGTGCTTTGCAGGCTTTTAGCTAGGCTACAATAATAAAACATTTAGAACAATTTTACCCTCTATAGTACATTAAACCTCCTTAAATATAGATTGATACTTTAAAGCAATTATTAAGATTTTTTGCCATAGATAAATATAGAAACTTGATTCAACTAACTGAGAATTAATCAGTAATTTATTAGTAGCGAAAACATACTTCAAGGTCTTTAATTAAGTATAAACTTTCTGCCTGTGCTAACAAATCATGTATGCTGATAAATCATGTAACCATAGAAACACCTGTTGATCTCATTCTTGTTATATAAACCTTCAGCTCTTGCAAAAAGGGATAGAAATTATTCTGTGAGAGTTAGTAGAGTATGTAATTGTATTAGTAACAGTAGTAGTAGAGAGCAGCAATAAACGAAGCAGATTCACGCAGTCTCTGAGCTGTTTGTGCATCTGTTCTCCATGCGCCGACGCTCAGCCCACCTTCAGGGACTCTGTGGACCTAGCCCGGCTGGACTGCAGCAACTACGAAAAAGGAAATCGTAGAGAATCTCAGAAAATGGAAAGATACTCCCTGTTCATGGATAGGAAAAATAAACATTGTGAAAATGGCCATTCTCCCAAAATTGTTATAAAGATGTAATGGAATCTCAGTCAAAATACCACTTGCCTACCTCACAGAGCTAGAAAAATCATTCCTGAAATTCATCTGGAACCAGAAGACACCTAGAATAGCAAAGGCAATTCTGGGCAACAAAGGTAAGGCAGGAGGCAACACAATTCCTGATTTGAAACTATATTACAAAGCTACTGTGATAAAACCAGGATGGTACTGGATATTTTAACAGACCTGAAGATCAGTGGATTAGATTAGAAGATACAGCCACAACTACAAACACATTCAGTCAACTCATCTTCGACAAAGGTCCAAACATAGGCATTGGAAGACAGACAGCCTCTTTAACAAATGGTGCTGGAAAAACTGGCTTTCTATATTCCATAAACTAAAACTAGATCCATGTCTATCACCATGCACTAAAATAAAGTCAAAATGGATCAAAGATCTGAGTATTAAAACAGAGACACTAAATTTGCTAGAGGACAAAGTAGGTAAAAAATCTTGATGACGTAGGAGTAGGCAGAGATTTTCTAAACAAAAATCAAACTGCGTGGGAAATACTTCCCAGAATCAACAACTGGGATCTCATTTTACTAAAAATTTTTTGCATGCCAAAGGAGATCTCCACAGAGTGGAAAGAAAACCCACGAATTGGGAAAATATCTTAGCCAATTGTCCATCAGACAAAGAAAACATATAAAGAAATAAAAGAAATCAGGCCTCCAAAATTCAAGGACCCTATCCAAAAATGGGCATCTGAGATGAATTCACACTTCTCAGAGGAAAAAGTACAAATGGCAAATAAATATATGAAGAAATATTCAACATCAATGGTCATTTGGGAAATGCAAATTAAAACAACACTGAGATTCCATCTCACTGCAGAAAGAATGGCCAAGATTAAAAAATCAACCAAAAACAAATGCTGGAGGGGCTGTGGAGAAAAGGAACTCTTCTCCACTGTTGGTGGGAGTGTAGACTGGTGCAACCACTGTGGAAATCAGCGTGGAGATTCCTCAAGAAGCTTGGATTAGAGAACCCATTTGACCCAGCTATCCTGCTTCTGGGTATTTTCCCAGAAGAATTGAAAACATCATACCACAATGATATTTGTGCACCCATGTTTATAGCAACCCAATTTGTAATAGCCAAATCCTGGAAACAGCCCAAGTGCCCATCATTCAAGGAATGGATAAAAAGATGTGGTATTCTTATACAATGGAGTACTACTCAGCTATCAAGAAAGATTGCATTGAGACTTTTATAAGTAAATGGACACGACTTGAGACCATACTCATAAGTGAGATAAATCAAACCCACATGTGTAAATATCATATTGCCTCCCTATTGTAAGAAACTGAAACAGTATATATGATCCAAAATCTACGATAAATACTGTGTAAGGGTAAGATACTGCTCAATGAGCAGAAGTAATTGGGAAAGGGAAAAGGAGGAAAGAAGGAAGGGAAAAGGAAAAAGACATAAATCTGTATGCATGTACATGTAAGGTAACTAAAATGAGTATACTGCTGAATGTATTAGTTACTGAGAAAGAATGGTTAGTACTCATATGATTAGATCAATTTTACATGTCTGTATCTGTTAATGTAAACAACCATGCTGAAGGTAATGATACACAATATTGCAACCATTGTCAAGTTCCTATCATCTTGTTTTGTAAACCTATAATGTTACTGTTGTGGACTTGCTGTTGTTGTCTCTCTTGCTTCTTGTCTTTTATGTGTCTTTTTTTCTTAAATAAAAAAATAAAAATAAAAACAAATATATAAATAAAAATGAAAATTGCCTGCCCTGAATGTTGAACTGAAAATCCAATTAATGGCTAATGAAACTTCTTACCTGGATTCAAATAAATCTGATAACTTCAAGATAGAAAAATACACTGTCCCCTTTCCCTATTCTATCTCTGTTTAAATGACTAAACTGTATGTGATGGTTTAGTTCTAAACTGACCCCTTTTATTATCCTGTGTGTGGAAGGTGTTTGGAACATGGGGAGGCTATGCTAATCATGCACTCATCCATCCTCAAATTCAGCTCAAAGTGCTCTTAGGAGGTGGGCTCTGCTTGGAGACAGGTCAATGGACCTTGACCTGGAAGGGTGTATAATCCTCCCTGGTTCTTCAGCTCTCTCACTGCTTCCTGAATGTGGGGTAAGCAGCTTTCCTCCACCATGTCTCCCTGCCATGCTGTTTCTGCCTTGGAGCCCACTGTGTCAAAATAAACCTTTCCTCCTTGAAGTTGTGGGTGTTGCCTATTTTTTCCCATTAATGAGAAAGTTACTGAAAGTCACTAAGACACCAGGTAACTCAGAAATGGCAGTTTTTGTCTTTTTATTATAAAAACCCCTTACTAAGACAACTCTATTACTTCCCTTTACCCTAAAACAGTACAGAGAGTCCTCTGAAACTGTAAAATGTTTGGAGGCTACATGTACAAAAATCAAGGCAAAAATGTGTAGATAGATAGATACATCTTGATCAGTCAATTGATCGATCTCTTCCCAGGAAGATTAAACTTTTAAAATTATAAAATCCAGTTATCTTTTCTGTATGGCTCTGCCTTTTCAGGTACACACAATCATGAACATTCTAACAGTCAAGCAGGATCTAGCTGGAAAATCAACCCTGGTAGCTGCCCTTCTTTTACCCTAAATTTAAATCAATACCCGTTCTTCAGTGCTCCTACTCCTTGGCTGCTCTATGTAGGGCTCCAATGGCACTGTTTACTTAAATCTTCAGCCTATGAAGGTGTAGATTCCTACAGCAAGGATGAGTTCAAACAATCAAGAGGAGCCACCTCTGGAAAGAAAGCTATTTGAGTCACAATCACCTGCCCTCAGCAGAATTAAGTTACCAGCTATCAACTGAACACAACATACCATGTGATGTCCTATCCTACACATATAGGAAGGACATCAGCAAGAGGAGAAAAGGGGTGGAGGTGAGGGACACTAGTACTGGGTCACAGACTCATGAAGTTCAGCTACTCCCATTCCCTGGTAGAGTTAGGGGCTCTAAGCCACTCTCTGCAAACTGAGAAGGAAGGAGGTGATGGAACATTCTTATCTACTACACAGACTTCTCAGTGGCTCAGATTACCCTAACATCTTTCAATACCAATCTTTAAGTTTGCCAGTTCCTCCAATTGAACAAAAAATCAACAATCTGTTCAGGACTCCTCTGAACCCCCATTTTTAATATGCCTTTCTGGATAACTCCCAGTATCTTGAGGCTTTAATTCGTGTATTCTTTGTCAAACTTGTGGTAAACCTCAATATTCTGATTTCTAAAATCCCTCTCTTGCCCAGCTTAATGTTGTTCTTTAAATCTGTCCTTTCCCTGTAAATTCCATTCTTATTCTCTACCACTGGGCATGCTAAACTCACTCCTCTATTCTATTATGGAAACATTCACAGAACAAGAAATGAGGATGAGTAGTAGACTCAGGAATTAGGGAACCTGATTCAAATCTCATTTTTGCCATGTACTATTTTCAGATAAGCCACTTTAATATCATTGCATTTCAGATTCTCTATGAGAACAACCATTAGGCTAGGATGTTAAACACAGGTTGAAGCACCAGAGGGAATTTTGATTTGTCTGTTAGATTCCTTAAAATCTGAAATTCTACTTGTTTTTTATTCTGTCTAAAGAACAATAAGAAATAGTAAGGTAACAAATAAAAACTTACCAAGCAAAAGAAAAAAATTTTTAAAAATCAAGAAAACATTTTACTTATGGGAGGAAAACAGATAATAAAAAAAAAAGGAAAAAAATCCATAGAAGTAGGCAGGAGTAGTAGCCTGAAAGGAAACCCAAACTGGGAAATCAGTAAGTAGAGAAATGCATTAAAAATATCATCCCAATAGATGCTTAACATAATGAATATAACATGATTTACATAAAGACAGTCTTCACTTGCAGATCTGACCTAAAACCTCTGCCGGTAAAAATGAGAAACTGTTTATCAGTGCAATCATCATTATTAGGACAAACACCTGAACTCTCACCAGGTTTCACAGGAAAACTAAACAGACCTGTCACACACCTAACCATGACTTTCTGCACTGATCTGATAATGACCTGTATTTTGATCCCAGCATTGCAGAGGGCAATGGAATACATCTGGGAGCCAGGGAAGCTAACAGCCAAAACATGGGTCAGTTACTTGTTAATCATGGGATCATGGACTAATTAAATAACCTCCCTTAATAACAACTACCTACTAAAAAATACATTATAATAGCACAGGTACTTTGTCTAGCCTGGAGCAGAACACTGAAAAACATTAGTTTCTTTTTCTGCATTCACTAAGTAGATATCATGTGATATTTAAAAATCTATAAATTCCTACCTGGTTAAAGAGTCATCTTTAGAATTCTCACTCACCATTAAAAGAAAAAGGTAAAATACATTTTGAATCAACAAAAAATATAAAATATTAAAAGTATAACACTCTGGTCCTTGCTCCATGGACCTAGGGGCTGGCAAGCTCATCAGCCTTGGCCTCCTCCTCACCTCATAGACCTAGGGGCTAGTAGGATTGTTGGCTTCACCCCCTCCTCACTGCAAGGACCTAAGGGCCCCCCACCTCACCCCATAGACCTAGGGGCTGGTAGGATCATTGGCTACCCCCTGCCCTCGCTCCACAGACCTAGAGGCCAGTGGGATTGCTGGTCTCCTCTTCTCTTTGTTCCACAACCTCAGAGACCAGAAGAATCATTGCTCACCCTCCCCACCCATCCAAAAGACCACAGCAGCCCACAGACAATAAGCAACCCCTTCCACCACCTGCAGAACCTTGATGGGTTGATAAGAGCCTCAGCAACACCTCACCCACACAGAGGACCTCAGCTTGCTCACTACAGTGTGAGTTTCCCTCTCAGAGGACCTCAGTGGGTGAACAGAAGCAGCAGTGAACCCTCCCCCAGCTGTAAGACCTTGGCAAGTCTGGCAAAAGTGTGGGTGAGTCCTTCTTCCATACAGAGAACACCGGGTGGATTGAAGAGAGTGCTGACAAGGCCTCTCCCAACCCAGAGGAAATCAGAAAGGCCTATGAGACACCCAGTGACACAGTACGGTGCCAGCTGAGGTGCACACTATAACCAGGTAGATCTGGCAGCCGGAAACAGCCTGAAGTCATAGTAACAATAGGAACTAAGGGTTGACTTACATCAATACTCCTAGGCTAGTCACCCTAGGAAAAATATAGGACTCACCCAACAGGCCCTGCAGGAAAAGCTCAGGTGACTGGCCCCTCCTCTTCATAGTGGGACCCAGCAACTGGACAAACATCCATGATACAGTAGGACTCTAAGACACACATGACAGACAGATGAGACTAGTGGGATTGAAAAGACCAAAATATTAACCCAAGAGGTGAAAATGACAAAATGAAAAAGCAAAATGCAATCTCAAATGTCCAGTGCATCAGGAACAAGTACAGGAGACATTGAAATAGAGGACATTAGAAGTCATGCATCTGAAATTTCTGAAAAGATAGCAAGTGAAAAAAAAATCCATGAGGCTACAGACAAAATCAGATTAAAAATAATCTCTCATGGAAAGAAAGAAATGACAACCTTAATAAAGGAGTTGCTTAGCATAACTAGAGAAGAAGCTGATAAAAAAGTACAGGAGCATGGGAAAATGTTAGAACCTTGAATGAACAATATAAAAAGAAGTAGAATGCATGAAACAAATTCAAAGAGATATCCAGGAAATAAAAACTTCTATTGAAAACTGGCAAAACTGTTTGAATGAAGCTGAGGATAGAAATTTGGACCTTGAGGACAGGATCACAACTAGCAATCATGAAAGGAAAGAACTTTTAAAAGTAACAAAACAGGGCCAGGGGTTTAGCTCAGTGGAGTAAGTGTTTGCCTGGCAAGTGTGAGGTCATAAGTACAATCCCCAGTACCAAAAACAAACAAACAAACAAACAAAAAACAAAACAAGAAAGCATAAAACGACAATTCAACAGCTTCAAGACAATGCAAAAAGAAACAATATAAGACTAATAGGCATCAGTGAAGATGCAGGAGTCACCACAAATGACATCGGTAAACTATTGGCAGAAAAGCAGAAAACTTCCCAAACATGGGAAAAGAATAAGACATACAGACAAGTGAGGCATACAGGACACCAAACAGTCATAACCAAAATGAATCTATACCCAGACATATAATAATTAAGATTCCAGAAATCCAGCATAAAAACAGAAATAATAAAAGTTGTTAGAGAAAAGATATAAGTCACCTATCAAGGAAAGCCTATTAGAATCATGGAAGACTTCTCAGCACAAACCCTCAGGTTGAGATGAGCTTGGAGTGAAGTGTTTCAAGCACTGAAAGAAAACAACTTTCAAACTAGATTGATGTACTCTGCAAAACTTCCTTTGAAAATTAATGGAGAAATAAGATACTTCCAATGACAAAGAACAACTGAAGACATTCATGTCCACCAAACCAACACTAGAAAGAGTGCTAAAAGACATATAGAGATAAAAATGACTACAATTTCCAGAACAACAGAAAGAAATTGCCAGACAGGGCAAGCAATTAAACAAGGGGTAAAAGCAGGAAACCAAAGCAGGAAAATAACAAGAAAAAGTTGAGCCAGTACATATCAGTTATATCCATCTATGTAAATGGCATCAATTCACCCATTAAAAGAAATAGGTTGACAGAATGGGTCAAGAAACAGGATCTAATAATATGCTGTATACAGAAAACACATCTAACTCAAAGGGAAACTCACAGACTAGAAGTCAAAGAATGGAAAACAATATTCCATGTGACAGGAACCCAGAAAAAAGCAGGGATACCTATTCTGTTTGCAGACAATGTGAACTTCAAACCAAAAATGATCAAAAGAAGTAAAGAAAGTCACTACATTTGTTAGTGGAAAAATTCAAGAGGAAGCGCTAAGAATCATAAATATATATACACCAAACACAGGAGTGCCCAACTATATAAGACAAATACTAGACATGAAAAACGAAGCAACAACACAATTGGACCCATTTATCACAAAGAGATAGATCAACTAGACAAAAAGTTGGCAAACAAGTAACAGAACTGAATCAAACTTGTGAGCAAATGGACTTAGTAGACGTTTACAGAGTGTTCCACCCAACCACACATTAGGGTATACCCCTTCTATTAACTACTAGGAGAGAATCGGTCAGCAACACTCATGGCAGGCTGCAGGCCTCTGTATGTGGAGCAGACATTTCTCCTTGTGAATGCACACTTCTTCCCTGGAGTTCTTCTCAGTCCTATAAAAAAGGAGTTGCAGGGTATTCCACCAAACCAGGGCTGCACAGATGATTTCCCGCTCTCAGCCTTTTAAGTGGAAAGACCAGGAAATAAGGCCTGTGGACTGGGAATGCTGAGAAGCACACACCTCCAACTAATCCCAAGAGAACATTTTGTTAATGTACACTTAGCCTGAGTTAGAGTGGGCCTGGGAAATTGCAACAGTGAGGTGGCAGAGTGACATTCATCCATCCATGCATTGATTCCTATAGGCAAGTCTCAGGCATAACTCATGCTGCAATGCAGGCCCCAATTCTGAAGCAGATTCACTCACGATATTGAGCTTCACTTCTCCCCTGGGCTATGATCAGGGAAACATATAACTTGCCCTACCCAGGCAGTGAATTTCTCTTGGGGGTTGATTAGAACTAGGCCAGCCAACTACCTATGACTCTAAGCAACTGAGAGATCCAAATTGTGTCTCTCCATTTTTTCAGAAACCAAGAAATTAAGGAGTGCTGTTAGGTTTATACCTCCGTGCTGAGCAGGGAGCAAATATGAAAAAGCTGTGGAAGCTTCTGAGGACAATGATACTAGCTTATTGTCCCTTCCATTCACTCCTATTAGGGTGTTGGAAAGCAACACTTATGGTAGGCTGAAGGCCTCTCTTGGTGGAGCACACCATTCTCCTTGTGAATGAACACTTCTCCATGTGAAGTTCTTCTCAGTCCTACACAAAGGAGTTGCAGGCAATTGCACCAAACAAGGGCTGCACAGAATATATTCCACTCTCAGCCATTTTACCGCAAAAACCTAGAAATAAGGCCTGTGGACCAGGAGTGCCAAAAAGCACACACCACCAACTCATCCCAAGACAACATTTTGTTAATGCACACTTAGCCTGAGCTGGAATGGGCTTGGACAAATGCAGCAGTGAGGTGGGAGAACGACATTTATTATTTATGCATTGATTCCTATAGGCAAGTCTCAGGCAAAACTCGAGCTGCAATGCAGGCCCCAATCCTTAAGGAGATTCACTGAGGACATTGAGCTTTCCTTCTCACCGGGGCTATGATCAAAGAAAGACATAATGTGTGCCACCCAGGTGGTGAATTTCTGTGTGGCATTGCTTAGGACTATGCCAGCAAACTACCTATCACCCTCAGCAACCAAGAGATCCAATGTGTGCCTCTCCGTTTCTCTCCAAAATGGAGAAACTAACGACTGTGGTTACATTTGCTTCACCATGCTGAGCAGGGAGCAAAGCCGAATAAGCTGGGGAAGCTTCACTTCGCGGTGGTACTGATGTACAGCCCCTTCCATTCTCTCCTAGGAGGGAATTGTGAAGCAGCACTTAAAGTAGGCTGCTGGGCTCTGTCTCTGGAGAGGACCATGCTCCTTGTGATTGCACACTTCTCCCCTGGAGTTCTTCTCAGTCCTAGACAAAGGGAGTTACAGGCTATTCCACCAAGCCAAGGCTGCACAGACAATTCCAGGCCCTGAGCCCTTTAACCTCCAACACCGAGAAATAAGCCCTATGGAACAGGAATGCCGAAAAACACACATCATCAAATCATCCCAAGACAACCTTTTGTTAATGCACACTTAGCCTGAGCTGGACTGGGCTTGGACAAATGCAACAGTGAGGTGGCAGAATGACATTCATCCATCCATCCATTGATTCCTATAGGCAGTCTCAGGCACAAATCATGCTGTAATGCAGGCCCCAATTCACAAGCAGATTCACTCAGGATATTGAGTTTCACTTCTCCTAGGGGCTATGATCAGGGAAATGCATAACCTGCCTGATACAGCTGGTGAATATCTCTGGGGGGCTGCTTAGCACTGTGCCAGGCAAGTACTTATCACCCTAAGAAACCCAGGGATTTAAAATGTGTCTCTCCATTTCTTAGAGAAATGGAGAAACTAAAGAGTATGGTTAGGTTTGCTTCTCTGTGCTGAGCAGGGAGCAAAGCTGAATAAGTTGCAGAAGCTTCCCCGAACAGTGGTAATAGCATATAACCCCATCCATTCACTCGTAGGAGGGAATTGGAAAGCAACACTTATGGTACGCTGAAGGCTTCAGTGGAGCAGACCTTTCTCCTTGTGAATGCACACTTCACCCCTGGAGTTTTTCTCAGTCCTACACAAAGGGAATTGCAGTCTATTCCACCAAACGAGGGCTGCAAAGAGGATATGCCGCCCTCAGCCCTTTAACCGCATAGACCGAGAAATAAGGCCAGTGGACAGGTAATGCCGAGAAGCACACAACACCAACTCATCGCAAGACAACATGTTGTTCATGCACCATTAGCCTGAGCTGGACTGCACTCGGGGCAATGCAACAGTCAGGTGATACAATGATATTGTTCCATCCATAAATTAATTCCTTTATTCAAGTCTCAGGCAAAACTTATGCTGCAATGCAGGCCCCAATTCTAAAGCAAGTTCACTCACGAAATTGAACTTCGCTTATGCCCAGGGCCATGACAAGGGAAACACAAAACCTGCCCCAAACAGGTGGTGAATTTCTCTGGGGGGTTGCTTAGCACTATGCTACCCAGGGACCTCTCATTCCAAGCAACTGAGATATCCAAAGTGCGCATCTCTGTTTCTCTCCAAAACAGAGAAACTAAAGAGTGCGGTAGGTTTGCTTCTCTGTGCTGAGCAGGGAGCAAAGCCAAATAAGCTGGAGAAGCTTCCCTGCACAGTGGTACTACCATATAGCCCCTTCCCTGCACTCCGAGAGGGAATTGGAAAGCAACACTTATGGTAGGCTGCAAGCCTCTCTTTGTGGAGCACAACTTTCTCCTTGTGAATGCCCACTTCTCCCCTGGAGTTCTTCTCAGTCCTGCACAAAGGCAGTTGCGGGCTATTCCACCAAGCTGGGGCTGCACAGAAGATTCGCCGCCCTCAGCCCTTTAACTGCAAAGACTGAGAAATCAGCCTGTGGACCAGGAATGTCGACAAGCACACACCACCAACTCATCCCAAGACAACATTTTCTTAATGCACACTTAGCCCGAGCTGGAATGGGCTCGGGCCAATGCAACAGTGAAGTGGGAGAACAAGATTTATCCATCCATGCATTGATTCTTATAGGCTAATATCAGGCACAACTCATGCTACAACAGAGGCCCCTTTTTAAGTAGATTCACTCAGGACATTGAGCTTTACTTCTCCCCTTTTCTATGATCTGGAAAACACATAACCTGCCCCACACAGGTGGTGAATTTCTTTGGGTCGTTGCTTAGCACTATGCCAGCCAGCTAACTATCAGCCTAAGCAACTGAGAGATCCAAAGTGCGCCTCTCCCTTTCTCTCAGAAACGGAGAAACTGAAGAATGTGTTTAGGTGTGCTTCTCAGTGCTGAGCAGGGAGCAAAGCCAACTCCACTGAGGAAGCTTCCCTGGGCAGTGGTACTAGCTTATAGCCCCTTGCATTCACTCCTAGGATGGAAATTCGGAAGCAATACTTATGGTAGGCTGCAGGTCTCTCTTTCTGGAACAGAACTTTCTCCTTGTGAATGCACACTTCTCCCTGGAGTCCTTCTCAGTCCTACACAAAGTCTGTTGCAGGCTATTCCCCCAAAACAGGGCTGCACAGAGAATTCTCCTCCCTCAGCCCTTTACCATAAAGACTGAGAAATGAGGCCTGTGGACTGGGAATGCCGTGAAGCACAAACCACCAACTCATCCCAAGACAAAATTTTTTCAATGCACACTTAACTTGAGCTGGACTTGACTCAGGCAAAGCAACAGTGAGATGGCAGAATGACATTCATCCATCCATCCATTGATTTGTATAGGCAACTCTGAGGCACAACTCATGCTGCAATGCAGGCCCCAATTCTTAAGAAGGTCCATTCAGTACATTGAACTTCGCTTCTCCTCTATGATAAGTGACTATGATAAGGGAAACAGAAAACCTGCCCAAGCAGGTTGTGAATTTCTCTGGGGGGATGCTAAGCACTATGCCAGCCAACTACCTATCACCCTAAGCAACCAAGAGATCCAAAGTGTGCCTCTCCATTTCTTTAGAAACAGAGAAACTAAAGAGTGCAGTTAGGTTTGCTCCTCAGTGCTGTGCAGGGAGGAAATCTGACTAAGCTGGGGAAGCTTCCCTGGTCAGTGGTAACAGAGTATTGCCCCTTCCATTCATTCCTAGGAGGGAATTGGGAATCAACACTTATGGTAGGCTGCAGGCCTCTCTTTGTGGAGCAGACCTTTCTCCTTTTGAATGCACACTTCTGCCCTGGAGTTCTTCTCAGTCCTACACAAAGTGAGTTGCAGGCTATTCCACCACACTAGGACTGCACAGATGATTTTCTGCCCTCAGCCCTTTAACTTCAGAGACCTAGAAATAAGGCCTGTGGACCGGGAATGCCGAGAAACACATACCACCAATTCATCCCAAGACAACATTTTATTAATGCACAGTTAGCCTGTGCTGGACTGGGCTTGGCGAAATGCAACAGTGAGATGGCAGAACGACATTCATCCATCCATGCATTGATTCCTATAGGCAAGTCTCAGGCACAGCTCATGCTACAATGCAGGCCCCAATTCTTATGCAAATTCACTGAGGACATTGAGGTATGCTTCTCCCTGGTTCTATGTTCAGGGAAACACATAACCTGCCTCATCCAGGTGGTGAATTTCTCTGGGGCATGGCTTAGCACTATGCCAGCTAACTACCTATCACCCTAAGCAACCGAGAGATTCAAAGTGCGCCTCTCTGTTTCTGTCAGAAATGGAGAATCTAAAGAGTGCAGTTAGGTTTGCTTCTCCTGGTTGAGCAGGAAGCAAAGCCAAATAAGCTGGGGAAGCTTCCCTGCCCAGTGGTACTAGCATATAGCCCCTTCCATTCACTCCAAGAGGGAATTAAGAAGCAACACTTATGGTAGGCTGCAGGCCTCTGTGGAGCTGACCATTCTCCTTGTGAATGCACACTTCTCCCCTGGAGTTCTTCTCAGTCCTACACAAAGGGAGTTTCAGGTTGTTCCACCAAACCAGGACTGCACAGAGGATTTGCCCCCTTCAACCGTTTAACTGCATAGACCGAGAAATCATGCCTATGGACCAGGAATGTCGACAAGCACACACCACCAACTCATCCCAATACAACATTCTGTTAATGCACACTTAGCCTTAGCTGGACTGGGCTTGGGCAAATGCAACAGTGAGGTGGCAGAACAACATTCATCCATCCATCCATTGATTCCAATAGGCAAGTCTCAGGCACAACTCATACTGCAATACAGGCCCCAATTCTTAAGCAGATTCACTCAGGACACTGATCTTCACTTCTCCCCAGGGCTATGATCAGGGAAACACATAACCTGCCCCACCCAGGCAGTCTATTTCTCTCAAGGGTTGCTTATCATTATGCCAGCTGCTGTGGTTTATACATTGTGTCAACTTGAGAAGTCTAGCTGCTTAATTAAGTAACTGAGCAGCTCTACATCCTGGGGTGTAGAGCACAGTTACCTGGTCATTGTTACAGTTTGAGAAGGTCAGAAGTTTAGCAGAGAGACTCAGCAGGGAGCCAGGGGTCTTACTTGGGAAATATCCTCATCCTGTGCAAAGGAAGGCAAGGATGTTTGTGAAGCTACACCCACCCGGGAGGGAGGGAGTGTCCTGAGTACTTTATAAAGGAGGAGAAGAGGCTTGCTCTTGCCCCCCATTTACTCTGGCTGCTTTTGTTCAGCTGCTGCCTTGAAGTGTTGTTCCTGTGCCATGCCATGCTCCCTTGGAGCCAGCTGATTGTGGACTGAAACCTCCAAAAATTGTAAGCTAAATAAACCTTTCTTTCCCTAATTTTGGTTGTCAGGTGTTTTGTCTCAACAACGAATAAAACATAACCAAAACACCAGACAACTTTCTATCACCCTAAGCAACTGAGAGATCTAAAGTGCACCTCTCTGTTTCTCTCAGAAACGGAGAGACTAAAGAGTGCAGTTGGGTTGCCTTCACCGTGCTGAGCAGGGAGCAAAGCCGAACAAGCTGGGGAACCTTCCCAGGGCATCGGTACTACCATACAGCCCCTTCATTTCACTCCTAGAAGGGAATTGGGAAGCCACACTTATGGTAGGATGCAGGTCTCTGTTTCTGCAGCAGACTTTTCTCCTTGTGAATGCCCACTTCTCCCCTGGAGTACTTCTCAGTCCTACACAAAGAGAGTTGCAGTCTATTCCACCAAACCAGGGCTGTGCAGAGGATTCACGGCCCACAGCCCTTTAACTGCAAAGACTGAGAAATAAGGCCTGTGGACCGAGAATGCCGAGAAGCACACACCACAAACACATCCCAAGACAACATTTCATTAATACACACTTCTCCTGAGCTCGACTGTGCTCAGGCAAATGCAACAGTGAGGTGGCAGAACGACATTCATCCATCCATCCTTTGATTCCTATAGGTAAGTCTCAGGCACAACTCATGCTGCAATATGGGCCCCAAAGTTTAAGGAGATCCATTCAGTACATTAAACTTCGCTTCTCCCAGGGACTGTAATAAGGGAAAAACAAAACCTGCCTACACAGGTGGTGAATTTCTCTGGGGGGTTGCTTGACACTATGTCAGCCAACTACCTATCATGCTAAGGAACCGATAGATCCAAAGTGCGCCTCTCCATTTCTTCAGAAACAAAAAAATAAAGAGTGTGGTTTGGTTTGCTCCTCCGTGCTTAGCAGGAAGCAAATTCGAATAACTTGGGGAAGCTTCCAAGGGCAGTGGTACTAGCTTATTGTCCCTTCCATTCACTTCTAGGAGGGAATTGGGAAGGAACAGTTATGGTAGGCTGCAGGCCTCTGTTTTTGGAGCGGACCTTTCTCCTTCTGAATGCACACTTCTCACCTGAAGCTCTTCTCAGTCCTACACAACGGAGTTGCAGGCTATTCCACCAAACCAGGGCTGCACAGAGGATTTGTGGCCCTCAGCCCTTTAAATGGAAAGACCGAGAAGTAAGGCCTGTGGACCGGGAATGCCAAGAAGGACACACCACAAACTGATCCCAAGACAACATTTAGTTAATACACATTTAGCCAGACCTGGACTGGGCTCGGGTAAATGCAACAGTGAGGTGGCAGAACGACATACATACCTCTATCCTTTGATTTCTAAAGGAAAGTCTCAGGCACAACTCATGCTGCAAGGCAGGCCCAACTCTTAAGCAGATTTACTCAGAACACTGAGCTTCGCTTCTCCCCGAGGGTATGGTCAGGGAAACACATAACCTGCCCAACCCAGGTGGTTAATTTCTCGGGGGTTTGCTTAGCACTATTCTAGCCAACTACCTATCACCCTGAGGAACTGAGAGATCCAAAGGGCACCTCTCCATTTCTCTCAGAAATGGAGAAACTAAAGAGTGTGGTTAGGTTTGCTTTTCTGTGCTGAGCAAGCAGCAAAGCTGAATAAGCAGGGGAAGCTTCCCTAGGCAGTGGTACTAGCCTACACCCCATTTCATTCACTGCTAGGATGGAATTGGAAAGCAACATGTATGGTAGGCTGCAGGCCTCTGTTTGTGTAGCAGACCATTCTCCTTGTGGATGCACACTTCTCCACTGGAGTTCTTCTCAGTCCTAGACAAAGGGAGTTGCAGGCTGTTCCACCAAAGGAGGGCTGAACAGGGGATTCGCCCCCTTCAGCCCTTTAACCTCACAGACCGAGAAATAATGCCTATGGACCGGGAATGTCGAGAAGCACACACCACCAACTCATCCCAATACAACATTCTGTTAATGCACACTTAGCTTGAGCTGGACTGGGCTCGGGCAAATGCAACAGTGAGGCGGCAGAATGACATTCATCCATCCATCCATTGATTCCTACAGTCAAGTCTCACGCAAAACTCATGCTGCAATGCAGTCCCCAGTTCTTAAGCAGATTCACTCAGGACATTGAGCTTGGCTTCTTCCCCGTGCTATGATCAGAGAAACACATAACGTGCCCCACCCAGGTGGTGAATTTCTCTCAGGGGTTGGTTAGCATTATGCCAGCCAAATATCTATCACCCTAAACAACCGAGAGATCTAAAGTGCGCCTCTGTGTTTCTCTCCCAATCGGAGAAACTAGAGTGTGGTTGGGTTGGCTTTACCGTGCTGAGCAGGGAACAAAGCCAAATAAGCTGGGGAAGCTTCCCTGATCAGTGGTACTAGAGTATAACACCTTCCATTCACTCCTAGGAGGGAACTGGGAAGCAACACTTGTGCTAGGATGCAGGCCTCTGTTTGTGGAGCAGACCTTTCTCCTTGTGAATGCACACTTCTGCCCTGGAGTTCTCAGTCCTCCACAAAAGGAGTTGCAGGCCATTCCACCAAGCCAGGGCTGCACAGAGGATTCTCCGACCTCAGCTCTTTAACCACAAAGGCCAAGAAAAGAGAAGTGTGGCCCAGGAATGCTGAGACGCACACACCACCAATACAGCCCAAGGCAACATTTTCCTAATGCACACTTAGCCTGGGCTTGACTGGGATCTGACAAATGCAACAGTGAGGTGGCAGAACGACATCCATCCATCTATCCATTGATTCCTATAGGCAAGCCTCAGGCAGAACTCATGCTGCAATGCAGGTCCCAATTCTTATGCAGAATCACTGAGGACATTGAGGTATGCTTCACCTTGGGCCTCTGATCTGGAAAACACATAACCTGCCCCACCCAGGTGATGAATTTCTCTGGGGCATTGCTTAGCACTGTGCCAGGCAACAACCTATCACCCTAAGTAACCAACAGATTCAAAGAGTACCTCTCCCTTTCTCTCAGAAATGGAGAATCTGAGGAGTGTGTTTAGGGTTTCTTCTCAGTGCTGTGCAAGGAGCAAAGGCAAGTACGCTGAGGAAGCTTCCCTGGGCAGTGGTACTGGCTTATAACCTCTTCCATTTACTCCTAGGAGGGAATTGGGAAGCAACACTCATGGTAGGTTGCAAGCCTCTGTTTTAGGAGCAGACCTTTCTCCTTGTGAATGCCTACTTCTCCCCTGGAGTTCTACTCAGTCCTAGACAAAGGGAGTTGCAGGCTCTTCTACCTAATGAGGGCTGCACAGGGAATTCACTCCCTTCAACCCTTTAACCACATAGACCGCGAAATCATGCCTATGAACCAGGAATGCTGAGAAGCACACAGCAACAACTCACCACAAGACAACATTTCATTAATGCACACTTTTCTTGAGCAGGAGTGAGCTCAGGGAAATGCAACAGTGAGGTAGCAGAATGACATTCATCCATCCATCCATTGATTCCAATAAGCCACACTCAGGCACAACTCATGCTGCAATGCAGGACCCAGTTCTTAAGAAGATCCATTCAGTACATTGAACTTCGCTTCTCCAAGGGGCTATGATCAGAGAAACACAAAACCTGCCCATGCAGGTGGTGAATTTCTCTGGGGTTGTGCTTAGCACTATGTCAGCCAACTACCTATCACCCTAAGCAACCCAGACATCTAAAGTATTCCTCTCCATTTCTTCAGAAACAGAGCAACTAAAGAGTGCTGTTATGTTTCCTCCTTCGTGCTGAGCAGGGAGAAAATCCAAATAAGCTGAGGAAGCTTCTGAGGGCAGTGCTACTAGCTTATTGTCCCTTCCATTCACTTCTAGGAGGGAATTGGGAAGCAACAATTATAGTAGGGTGTAGACCTCTGTTTGTGGAGCAGAACTTTCCCTTGTGAATGCATATTTCTCACCTGGAGTTCTTCTGAGTACTAGACAAAGGGAGTTGCAGGCTATTCCACCAAACAAGGCCTGCACACAATATTTTCCGCCCTCAGCCCTTTAACCGCAAAACCGAGAAATAAGGCCTGTGGACCGGGAATGGCGAGAAGCACACACCACCAACTCAGCCCAAGACAGCATTTTGTTAATGCACACTTAGCCTGAGCTGAACTGGGCTCAGAGAAATGCAACAGTGAGGTGGCAGAACGACGTCCATCCATCCACCCATTGATTCCTCTAGGCAACTCTCAGGCACAACTCATCCTGCAGTGCAGGCCCCAATTCTTATGAACACTGACTGAGTACACTGATGTATTCTTCTCCCTTGGGCCATGATAGGGAAACACATAACCTGCTCCAGCCAGCCAGTAAATTTCTCTGGGGTGTTGCTTAGCACTATGCCAGCCTACTTACTACCTATCACCCTAAGCAACCCAGAGATTCAAAGTGCGCCTCTCCCTGTCTTTCAGAAATGCAGAAACTAAAGAGTGAGGTTAGGCTTCCTTCTCTGGGCTGAGCAGGGATCAAAGGCAAATAAGTTGGGGTAGCTTCCCTGCACAGTGGTACTAGCCTAGAGCCCCTTCCATTCACTCCAAGAGGGAATTGGGAAGCAACATTTATGGTAGGCTGCAGGGCTCTGTTTCTGGAGGAGACCATTCTCCTTGTGAATACACACTTCTCCCCTGGAGTACTTCTCAGTTGTAGACAATGGGAATTTCAGGGTTCTGCACCAAACCAGGGCTGCACAGAGTATTAGTCCCCTTCATCCCTCTAACCGCATAAACTGAGAAATAATGCCAATGGACCGGGAATGCCAAGAAGCACAAACCATCAACTCATCCCAATACAACATTCTGTTAATGCACACTTAGCCTGAGCTGGACTGGACTTGGGCAAATGCAACATTGAGGTGGCAGCACGACACTCATCCATCCATCCATTGATTCCTATAGGCCACTCTCAGGCACAACTCATGCTGCAATGCAGGCCGCAATTCTTAAGCAGATTCACTCAGGACATTGAGATACGCTTCCCCCCGATGCTATGATCAGGGAAACACATACCCTGCCCTACCCAGGCAGTGAATTTCTGTCAAGGGTTACTTACCATTTTGCCAGCCAACTATCTGTCACCCCAAGCAACCTAGAAATCTGAAGTGCGCCTCTCTGTTTCTCTCAGAAATGGAGAAACTAAAGAGTATGGTTGGGTTGGTTTCTCTGTGATTAGAAGGGAGCAAAGCTGAATAAGCTGGGGAACCTTCCCAGGGCATTGGTACCATGGTACAGCCCCTTTCATTCACTCCTAGGAGGGAATTGGGAAGCCATACTTATGGTAGGATGCAGGCCTGTGTTTCTGCAGCAGACTTTTCTCCTTGTGAATCCACACTTCTCCCCTGGAGTTCTTATTCCTAAACAAAGGGAGTTGCAGGCTATTCCACCAAACCAGGGCTGCACAGAGGATTCGCCCCCTTCAGTGCTTTAACTGCAGACTGAGAAATAAGGCCTGTGGACTGAGAATTCTGAGAAGAACACACCACCAACTCATCCCAAACAACATTTCCTTAATGCCCACTTATCCTGAACTGGACTGAGCCCAGGCAAATGCAACAGTGAGGTAGCAGAATGACATTCATCCATCCATCCATTGATTCCACACTCAAGCACAACTCATGCTGCAATGCAGGCCCCAATTCTTAAGAAGATCCATTCAGTACATTGAACTTCGCTTCTCTCCGGGGTTATCATCAGGGAAACACAAAACCTGCTCACGCAGGTGTTGAATTTCCCTGGGGAGTGCTTAACACTTTGCCAGCCAACTACCTATCACCCTAAGCAACCCAGACTTCCAAAATGTTCCTCTCCATTTCTTCACAGAGAAACTAAAGAGTGTGGTTAGGTTTCCTCCTCCATGCTGAGCAGGGAGCAAATCGAATAATCTGAGGAAGTTTCTGAGGGCAGTGGTACTAGCTTATTGTCCCTTCCATTCACTCCTAGGAGGGAATTGGGAAGCAACACTTATACTAGGGTGCAGACCACCGTTTGTGGAGCAGATCTTTCTCCTCGTGAATACACATTTCTCACCTGGAGTTCTTCTGAGTACTAAACAAAGGGAGCTGCAGGCTATTCCACCAAACAAGGGCTGCATAGACTATTTTGTGCCCTCAGCCCTGTAACCACAAAGACCGAGAAATAAGGCTTGTGGACCTGTAATGATGAAAAGTGCACACCACCAACTCATCCCAGGACAACATTTTGTTAATGTACACTTAGCCTGAGGTGAACTGGGCTTGGGTAAATGCAACAGTCAGGTGACAGAATGACATTCATCCATCCATCCATTGATTCCTTTATGCAAGTCTCAGGCACAACTCATGCTGCAATGCAGGCACCAATTCTTAAGCAGACTCAGGACATTGAGCTTCGCTTCTCCCTGGGCCTATGATCAGGGAAACACATAACTTGCCCAACCCAGGTGGTGAATTTCTCTACGGGGTTGCTTAGCATTATGCCAGCCAACTACCTATCACCCTTAGCAACCAAGAGATCAAAAGTGCACCTCTCTGTTTCTCTCTGAAACAGAGAAACTAAAGAGTGTGATAGGTTTGCTTCACTGTGCTGAGCAGGGAGCAAAGCCGAATACACTGGGGAAGCTTCCCTGGTCAATGGTACTAGAGTATAGCCCCTTTCATTCACTGCTAGGAGGGAATTTGGAAGCAACACTTATGTTAGTCTGCAGGCCTCTGTTTGGGGAGCAGACCTTTCTCCTTGTGAATGCCCACTTCTCCCCTGGAGTTCTTCTCAGTCCTAGCTAAAGGGAGTTGCAGGCTATTCCATCAAACCAGGGCTGCACCGAGGATTGTCCGCTCTCAATCCTTTAACTGCAGAGACCAAGAAATAAGGCCTGTGGATGGGAATGGAGAAGCACACACCACAAACTCACCCCAAGACAGCATTTTGTCAATGCACACTTAGCCTGAGCTGTACTGGGCTCAGGCAAATGAAACAGTGGGGTGGCAGAACGACATTCATCCATCCATCCATTGATCCCTATAGGCAAGTCTCAGGCACAACTCATGCTGCAATGCAAGTCCCCATTCTTATGCAGATTCACTGAAGACATTGAGGTATGATTGTCCCTGGGGCTATGATCAGGGAAAGGCATAACCTGCCCCACCAAGGCGGTGAATTTCTCTCAGGTGTTGCTTAGCATTATGCCAGCCAACTACCTATCACCCCAAATAACTAATGGATCTAAAGTGTGCCTGTATGTTTCTCTCAGAAATGGAGAAACCATAGAGTGCAGTTGGGTTGGCTTCTCTGTGCTGAGCAGGGAGCAAAGCTGAATAAGCTGGGGAAGCTTCCCAAGGTGTTGGTACTGCCAAACAGCCCCTCAATTCACTCCTAGGAGGGAATTGGGAAGTCACACTTATGGTAGGATGAAACCCTGTGTTTCAGCAGCAGGTTTTTCTCCTTGTGAAGGTACACTTCTCCCCTGGAGTTCTCAGTGCTACACAAAGGGAGTTTGAGGCTATTCCACCAAACCAGGGCTGCACAGAGGATTTGGCCCCTTCATCACTTTAACAGCAAAGACAGAAATAAGGCCTGTGGCCCGGGAATGCCAAAAAGCACACAGAACCAACTCATTCCAAGACAACATTTATTTAATCACACTTATCCTGAGGTGAACTTGGCTTGGGCAAATGCAAGAGTGAGGTGGCAGAACCACATCCATCCATCCATCCATTGATTCCTATAGGTAAGTCTCAGGCACAACTCATGCTGCAATGCAGGCCCCAATTCTTAAGAAGATCCATTCGGTTCATTGAACTTCATTTCTCCCCTGGGCTATGATAAGGGAAACACAAAACCTGTCCACAGAGGTGGTGAATTTCTCTGGGAGGTTGCTTAGCCCTATGCCAGCTGTCTTGGTTACTTTTCGCTCATTGCCAAGACAAAATACCTGACGCCCAAAATTAGGGAAGGAAAGGTTTATTCTTACAGTTTCTCGGGAGTTTCAGTCCATAAAGTGGGCTCCAAGGCAGCATGGGATGACGGGGCTACAGTTCATGGTGGCTGCAAGCTGCAAGCCGCAATCCGCGCTGGCGAGAGAGAGGGTGGTGGAAGAGGAAGCAAGCAAGAGGAAGACCTGCCTTCCCTTATACTGTATCTCAGCTGGGCGGGTGTAGCAGTCACGTCATTAATCCTGGTGCTAGACAACAAACTGATCACAAGCATCAGACTCAGCCCCATCAAAAGTATGAGGACTTGGGGGTACATAGCATATCCTATACATTCCACCCCTGGACCCCCAAGGACTCATGTACATTCTTACTACAAAAGACATTTAGTCCATCTCTAAGAGTTGCCAAAG